>JACEGR010001521.1:0-164190 GCA_014170235.1 Listronotus bonariensis
AATTGAGCAGCAGTTGAGTAGACTGGTAATAGGTGTGGAAAACATTTTTTTTCCACAAACTAAAATTTGGTTTATCAACTGTGTTTGTACCAATTAAAAGACATAATGAATTTAGTTTTTGTGTGTTATGCTATGGGTAATAAAATTTAAAAAAAATGTTTTTGAGCACATACACACATTTCTGATAGAAAGTTTACAGCTTGATAAAAATTAACACATATTTTAATGTGCCGATGTACACAAGGTAAACATCCATCTTTGTTTGCGTACATATAAGTTTATAAAACTTAGAAATAAACTTGCATTATCCCAACATAGATCCTTATTGAAAATTGAATGGAAATTGTTTCTAGAGTTAATGGCTTTCGGAGTCATGGCCAACTGGGACAAAAAATTCAATTTAACTTTTTTTGACAAAATATTTAAAAATACCTGTAAAGTGTTATACATTATTTAAAGGGGAAAAAAAACGTTTTTCACAAATGTGATTAAAAGCAAAATGGCCACCAAAAGAAAAACGAAAGTTGATGATGATATCTCAAAACCGAAACGTTAAAATTAAAATCTGAATATTGAAATGCATTGCTCCTAAAAAGTTGCCTAAATAATGTTTTTACAGATTCAAAAATTATTTGAAATAAAAAATAAATACAGCACTTTTTCTAAAATGTACGGGTGTCCCATTTTGGTTGTCCCTTATGGGAAACTTGGAAACCATAAGAGATATTAAAAATCTGATACCCCATCCTCGAGCTCTTTTTTGGAGAAAACATTTATGGTAAAAACAGATCATCGCTATCGCGAAGCGTTTCAGAGATACAGGGTGATTCTCGATTTTTTCACTTTTGAAAAAGCCCTGTAGCTTTGTTGTTATTACAGATACGAGAAAACTAATTGCACATTATAGAGACACTTTTTTCCGTAGAATCCAGTGGCGTAGCCAAACATTTTTTGAGCTGTCATTTTTGACATATGACCCAAACATGTTTTTTTGATAGGGACACCCTATAAATGATTAGGTAATTAAATTGCTTGTTTTTTTCTGATTAAAATAATATATCATAATAGGTGGTTTAATAAATTTTTTACGTCAAATATTGGAAAAATTATGATTTTAAAGACGCATTTTTATTTTAAACTTTAAAAATTTCCTACCACTTTATTTATAAATATATAAGTATGAAATTTTGGTAAATAATATATATGATGTAGAAGATTATTAATACGCATAATAAAATGATACACGGTGTCTCAAAAAATTAAAATATTTTTTTTATTTTAACATTTAAAAATTTCCTACAATTTTATTTATGAAAATAAAGGGATGAAATTTTGGTATTTGATAAATGTGATGGTGAAAATATTATTATACATAAAAAAATGATACAGAGTGTCTCAAAAATTAAAATGATTTTTTTATTTTTAACTTTAAAAATTTCCTACAATTTTATTTATGAATATATAAGGATGAAATTATGGTGGATAATATATATGATAAGGAAGAATATTATTATATATATATAAATAATACAGTGTGTCCCAAAATTAAAAATAATTATTTTTATGTTAAAATTTAAAAATTCATAGCGTCCTTATTTATGAATTTGAAGCAAAAAAATTTTGGTTCTGTATTAGTATAATAATGTTGTATAAAAAAATTAAAATCAAAGTTATACAGGGTGTGTCAAAAATTTTCGATTTTTTTTTTTTTGTTTTTTTTTGCTCTATTGGTAAAGTTGACATGGAGAATCCATAAAAATAAAAAAAAAATCAAAATCAAAAATTAAAAAAAATTGATAAATTTTTAAGTTTAATTAATATAACTTGTTTATTATTGTTGTTGTACACTAATTTTTGTTTTTTTTTCTACAGAAATGTCTCCTGAGCTAAGGGATGACAGATTCCTTTTTAAAACAAAAAATACAAAACAATTTAAAAACAGATAGAAGCCGCAATGCGTCTTTAAAATCATAATTTTTCCAATATTTGACGTAAAAAATTTATTAAACCACCTACTATGATATATTATTTTAATCAGAAAAAACAAGCAATTTAATTACCTATTCATTTATAGGGTGTCCCTAATAAAAAAAACATGTTTGGGTCATATGTCAAAAATGACAGCTCAAAAATTTTTTGGCTACGCCACTGGATTCACTGAGAGAAATTTCTAGCAACCATAATTAAAGTTTTAATAATCATAACTAAATTATCTCAGTTAAATAGGGGACAGATAAGATCAGTTAATGTCATAATTAAAGTCGACTTTCTACTTCCAAATTAGTTACTATAACTAAGTCGGCTTAATAACCGAAAAATATCTGATATGTTAGCGACCATTATTTGGCATTGGTAGTGTGGTTATTAAAGTCGTCTAGTTACCGCTGTTAGTCCATGACATTATGGTAATTAAGTCGTTTACTTTTTACTGCTCAATGGACTTAGTTGTGACTGATATTCAATCTTATTATCAGTATTACTATATCAACATTATGGTAATACCTAAGCTTTAATTAAAGTAGCAAAAAATGTAGCTTGCTGGAATATACAGGGTGTCCGGAAAGGTGAGGTCAAAAATGATAGGGGTGGTAGAGTGAGCCAAAATAATGTTAGTACTTCATATAAAAAAGAAGTTCTATCGCGCTTCCTTAGGGAGTTATGAGGTTTAAAGTTAGAATATAAAAAATAGTATTTCATTAATAACTTTTGAACGGTTGCCACAATAATAATGATATTTAGGCATTTAAATTAACTCGTACCAATGCTTTTTTCCATAGGCAAATGATGCGCCGTAAGTCATAATTATACAGGGTGAGACGAATTTTTTCGTTTATTTAATGCATTTCTTACAGAGGTAAAAAATTACATTTTGGTTTGACCGTATAATTTCTCTATCAGTTTTGTACAAAAAGGTATACTTTATTTAAATTGATACCGTGAACCGTTTTTCATATAAACGCATTTTAAATCCAGACATACCCCCATTTTGTATGTAATAAAAATCAATTTTTTGAGAAAATTATTAAAATATGGTAAAATTTTTAAAAAACAGTCTTTATTTGTGTTATAAAGTTTCAAAGGCCTTTAAACACCATTTTTAACCACATTTTAATATTTTCCTCAAAAATGGATTTTTTTGTTATATACAAAATAGGGGTATGTCTGGTTTTTAAAATGCGATTTTATGAAGAATGGTCCAAGATATCGATTTACATAAGGTATACCTTTTTTGTACAAAAATGATGAAGGAATTAAACGGTCAAACCAAAATGTCAAATTTTTAATCTCTGTAAAATATGCATATAATAAACGAAAAAATTCGTCTTACCCTGTATAATTATGAATTGCTGCGCTATTATTTGCCTCTGGAAAAAAACACTGGTATGAGTTTATTTAAATGCCCAAATATAATTATTATTGGGGCAACCGTTTAAAAGTTATAAATGAAATACATTTTTTTTTATTCTAACTTTAAACGTCAAAAATTCCCTAAGAAAGCGCGATAGAACTTTTTTTTATATGAAGTACTAACATTATTTTGGCTCATCTATCACTTCTACCATTTTTGACCTTACCTTTCGAGACACCCTGTATAAGCCTTAGTTATTGTAGTATATGGCTTTAGTTGCTTCAGCAAATAAGCTCTAGTTCCTGTAGCAAATTAAATTTATAAAATATATATGGTCAAGGGAGTATATGGAGAAGTATTAGGAATTAAAATCTATAAATTTGTATGTATAGGTATGTATTACGAGATAAGTGTGATAAGTGGATGAGGTAGGTTTTTTTTTGGCTTATTATTTTTACCAACGCCATTTGACTGATAAATGAGTAAAAATATATTTTTTTAAAAACCAAATATTTTATTCCGTTTTTTATGTTTGTGGTTTGTTTTAGCCTTGTGCAGTTTAATAATGGCCAACAAACGTACTTTAACGGAATGGGGCTTTAATCAAAGTGCTATAAAAGCTTTTAAAACTAAGCATTAAAAAGGATTTGCAACTTCCTTATTAATAATGGTAATTATTTATTCTTTTATTTTTGCGATTAAAATTGGGTTACTGGGCGAACCATTTCCTCTTCCGTGGCTGGGCGGGGTAAAACCATGGTAAAGTAAATGTCTAGAAATTAAAGTGGGTTCATTACGTTTTGCTTGACAAAATTTGAGCAGTTTCCGAAATTTTATTATAAAATAGGCATTCCAAATAGCACATAAAAAAGCGAAATATTCACGTTTTGCAAAAATATAACTGTTAAATAATTGCCATTTATGACTGAACATTTAAAATTTTAAAAACTTGTGTCCACAAAACCTATTGAACCTGCTTTAATTTCTGGACATTCACTTTACATCGTCTTTTACCATGGGCTTACCCCGCCCAGCCACGGAACAGGAAAAGGTTCGCCCAGCACACAATTCACTTCGCGGTCTCGAAAGTTTGTTGATTCATAAATAAATAAAAAAACGATATTTTCTTGCTCCCTTGAAGGGTTTATGTCAGTAACTGCCTCTAGAACAAGTGAGTATTTTTTTTTAATCGAAAAAATAAAAGAATAAATAATTACCAATATTAATTAAGAAGTTGCAAATCTATTTTAATGCTTACCTTCAAAAGCTTCTATAACACTTTGTTTAAAGCCCCATTCCTGTAAAGTACGTTTGTAGGCCATTATAAAACTGCATAACGCTAAACCAAACCAAAAACATAGAAAAACGAAATAAAATATTTGGTTTTTAAATAAATTAAGATTTTTACACGCGCCATTTTGGAATCAGTCAAATGGCGTCCGTAAAAATAATACGCCAAGGAAAACAAACCCTACCCAAACCACACGAAGCACAAAACTGAAATACCAACAACGCCGTGACCCTCTTTGGAAGACTTTCCGTTGACGAGCGCTACCGAAGTATATCGATTTTTAACGATTCATATCTAGCTAAATGACTTTAGTTAAGGTTACTAATGCGCCCACTTGTAATACCTGAATATCTAATAGTATTAGGAAGGTCTTTTTCTGCCTTTATTAATGGAAACTTTATTTGATGCATTTAATAAACACAAATAATAAACTTAATTACCACAATTAAACCGCAACATAATAGTAAATCTGGTAAGATTTTATTAACACGTAAATGGATTGTAACTAAACCAACTAATTAGTGTTATGCAGAAATTTATTAACAGTAATACCTTGATTTCAGAAAGACAACTTTAATAGTTCTCGAAAGATCAATTTAATATAATTATTAAAAAAATAGCTATGATACCTAAAAATAAAAGAATGGTTATTAACGAAGCAACTGAAAGGTAGTTTAATTAACTGTTTTCTTTCAGTGTTCTACGGAAAAAAGTGTCTGTATAATGTGCAATTAGTTTTCTCGTATCTGTAATAACAACAAAGCTACAGGACCTTTTCAAAAGTGAAAAAATCGAGAATCACCCTGTATCTCTGAAACGCTTCGCAATAGCGATGATCTGTTTTTACCATAAATGTTTTCTCCAAAAAGAGCTTAAGGATGGGGTATCGGATTTTTAATATCTCTTATGGTTTCCAAGTTTCCCATAAGGGACAACCAAAATGGGACACCCTGTACATATTCAGTTTTTCAAAATAACTCAAGAACCAAACAAGATACAGTCGTCATCAAAACGGCGTTAGATTAACCATTGAATGGACCACAACTTTTCCCATTTAGCAATCTTTCTACCTCTTATAGTTTCCAATATCCCAATACATTCCTTACCAATTTTGAACACAATGTATATGGGTGCATTGCACCCATACATTTTACTTCTTTGAGTGCATTTGCACCTGTGCTCATTTCATATTCTGTCAACGCTAGGCTTTTTTGATTATACTCGTTACCCGATTGCCAAGCGTAGACAATATTGGGCCATATGAATAAAAAGAAGCAAATGCTTTCGCTTATAAGTAAAAGGTATTGATCATAATAGGGAATTATTGGAAAAGGCAAATAGTCCTAGCAGTATTAAGGGAAAAGCCTTATTTTATTACTGCTAAACCTTAACGCGCCTATGTGAAGAAGTGTTATTGGTCAACATGACATGCTTGTATTATTTTTAACCTAAAACTGAAATAATATTTGTTTTCATTTACAGTCTATTTTATTTATTTGTTTTGTATAGTTACAAATAAAGAAGTTCTCACTTTTTAGTATATTTTAAAGACAAAATTTAAAAATAAACAAAAATTACCTTAACCCTTAACCTCATTTCGTTTTCAAATGTCAAGGGAAACGACCGACTATATTTTGGCACAATTAAAGTCTAGCAGTAACTTTAATAAAGTTTCCCTTACTTAAAACCACTACTGAGCATCGTAATGTCAAAATACTGCTGAATTTATTACTGCTAGACCTTATATGAATTTCTATAATTCCCTAATATAGGAATAAAGAAGGATTTACTTCAAACGTATGAGCTATGAAGCTACTGAATAGCAGAAGCACTTTTCTATAAGTAAATACTCGCACATACTAAGGAATGCTTATACGTTTGAAGTAAATCCTTCTTTACTTTTATGTTATGATCAATACCTTTTACTTATAAGCAAAAGCATTTGCTTCTTTTTATTTATATGGCCCATTGACTTAAAACACGCAATTGGCATTAGGTGGTAAACATCCTGCCGTTCATAGGCAATGTGTGGAAAGCCCTTTTCTAGATTTTTAACTGCCTATAAAAGATATGTAGACGACATATGCATTGTGTGGAATGGCAATGAACAGGAATTGGCTGAATTTCTAAATTATGTGAATTCGTTACATCCGAAAATTCAGTTCACTTTGGAGAAAGAAAATAATAATAAATTACCCTTTCTGGACCTCTTGTTAATTCGAAGTGGCAGTCGAATTCTTTTCGAGGTTTACAGAAAGACTTCCTCTACAGATAATGTAATACAATATTCATCTAATTCTCCTTACCAGCATAAATTCGCAGCTTTTAATTCTCTGTTTTACCGCCTATTTAAACTCCCACTTGCTAAAGAGGCTTTTAACAAAGAACTAAATATCATCAAACAATTAGCTCACAATAACGGTTTTCCTTCAAATTCAATTAATAAATTTTTTACAGATTTTCAAATAAATTCAAATTCTCTTTTCACACAATTTATCCCGATAGAACTAAAAAAAATAATTTTAAATGTATCACTTTTTTCGGTAATATTTCACTACAATTAGCAAAGTTTTTCAACGGTTAGATACAGTGTGTCCACGGATTGACTCCCAAAGAGAAAAACTTTTTTATTTGAAGTTTTTCGAAAAATTTTATTCTTCATAAAAACTCCTGCTTGTGCTCAAACCTCCCGGGGACATGTTATTTTGAAAGATTTATATACCGGGTGTTCACAATTTGGGAAAATATGAAAAAATTAAGAATAAAGCAACTTTAGGCGGGAAGATACTATAAAAAGTAATAAGTAAAAGTTGTTGGGTTTAAAAAGTTATGCATCGATGCAAAATTTTGACGTAAGGCCTAAATGTACAGGGTCGGGCAAAAAATTGTACGCTTTGTGAAACAGGATTTTCCGTAAATAATTTTTTTTTCTGCACAAATGAATTCTTGTTTGTGAGCAAAATTAGTTTATGGATTTAATTAATTTATTAAGTTTTTATTATAAGAGGGATGGTTGAAAACCGATAATTGCCTTTA
Source organism: Listronotus bonariensis (assembly GCA_014170235.1). Taxonomy (NCBI): domain Eukaryota; kingdom Metazoa; phylum Arthropoda; class Insecta; order Coleoptera; family Curculionidae; genus Listronotus; species Listronotus bonariensis. The sequence continues at coordinate 7,677 of JACEGR010001521.1, forward strand.
TTATTACGATAGAAACTGGAAAGAGTAGCTATGGTTTCCTCGCAAATGAAATTATATTATTGTCAATGTCATATTATTTGTGCCATCGATAGAAGAACAACAAAATGCTAACATTAGAACAAAAAGTGTTTATTGTCCAATGTTATGGTTTAGGAGAAAACACTTCTTACTCGTACGTAAAAAGAAAATTTAACGAGAAATGGCCAAATCTTACCATAGACCATAAAACAGTAAAATCCGTTGTTTCGAAATTTAGAAGGACCGGAAGCGTTTTAAATATTAAAAAGAAGAAATCTGCTGTTACTGAAGAAGAAAATGCTATGGCAGCTATTGCACTGTATTCTGTCAGACGTTTCCCAAAAACATCGCTAAGGACCCGAGCTACACAGGAACCGGTTTATTGATTTCCGTTTAAGCCCCCCTGCGGAGATATGATCCCCTAAAGGGGGCAGCTAGAAATCGATTTTTCGTGAATAACTTTTAAAGCGCTCTGTATAATTTGATACTATTTTAGTACGATGCATACTAGTAAAGACCTCTTAAAATAGTGCCCTTGAAACTTATGTCGCTTCTTTAGTTTGCCAGGGACGGACTAGTTTTCGCACATTATTGATAATATTTTTTACGCCCTGTATGGTGAAGACACAAAAAAAATGTGTTGGGAATGTTAGTAAATCCTATTTGCAAGTAATTTTTAAAGGTAATAAGGTTAGGGCTTATAAGCCAAAATTTGTTCATACATTAGAACCAAATGATGATGCAAAAGACTTGATTTTTGTTTATGGATTGGTGAGAAATACTTGGAAAATAGAAGCTTTTTTCATAATATTATTTTTTCTGATGAAGCTACCTTCTCAACTAACGGAGTGGCTAGTTCTCAGAACGTACGTTACTGGTCCACGGACAATCCCCATTTTCGAATTCACTGCAGAAGACAGTATTCCAAGAAGGTCAACGTTTGGTGTGCGATTACGTACAACGGAATAATTGGGCCGTACTTTTTGAAGGAAACATGAACCAACATAATTATTTGGAAATGCTAGACACATTTTTCTTGGATCGTTTAAACCTTGTTCATAGGCAAACTGCATATTTTCAACAAGATGGTCATCCCGCACATTCTACAGCAATTGTGAGGGAATGGTTGAACCGGCATTTTCCCGAGCGCTGGATTGGACGATACGGACCAATACCTTGGCCGCCAAGGAGTCCCGACCTCACAATAATGGACTTTTACCTATGGGGCTACCTTACCCAAAAAGTGTATGCTAGTCATTTGGAACCAGATCTCACTATTTTAAAAAACAGAATTAGAGAAGCAATTCAAGGTATCCCATTGCGAGAGATACGAAACGCTTATAGAGCTTTCATTGAAAAGCTCATCTATGCGAGGAAGTTGGTGGAGAAACCTGAATAGTTTTTTTTGTTGATAACTTTCTTTTTTTTTTATTTATATTAGGTTACCATAATTTTTATTCCGTATTCGTTTCCTAATAAATTTAATATAAGGCATTGATTTTCTTGTATACATCTTAATGCATTTTTAAAAAAGTGATAATATCAATTCACCAGAATATTTTCTTATAATAATTCTTTTCAGTTCTTGAAAATTCCTCGTATATTACATAAATTCTACAAAGCAATTTTGTTCAGAAATAGAATTTTTATTTATTAGAAAAAATAAGTTAATTACAGGGAATGCTATTTCATAAAGCGTACAATTTTTTGCCCGACCCTGTACATTTAGGCTTTACGTCAAAATTTTGCATCGATGCATAACTTTTCAAACCCAACAACTTTTACTTATTACTTTTTATAGTATCTTCCCGCCTAAAGTTGCTTTATTCTTAATTTTTTCATATTTTCCCAAATTGTGAACACCCGGTAAATAAATCTTTCAAAATAACATGTCCCCGGGAGGTTTGAGCACAAGCAGGAGTTTTTATGAAGAATAAAATTTTTCGAAAAACTTCCAAATAAAAAAGTTTTTTCTCTTTGGGAGTCAATCCGTGGACACACTGTATATCAGTGGCATTTAAGACAGTGAATACTCTTAAAAATATCTGGTAAAAACAACAGACGAGACCGATAAACTCTCCAAATCAGGCGTTTACTCTCTTAACTGTGGAGACTGTTCTGCCATTTACGTTGGACAGTCAGGAAGAAAAATTTCTACCAGGGTACAGGAACACATTAGCCTTTTCAATAAATACAAAGATTTGGACATCTCCAACACTAAGTCGGCTTTTGCTAATCATTTATTGGAATCTGGGCATACTTTTTTCAACTACAGAAAATGTTAATATCTTACACGAGTGTTCAAAAAGTAGAAAACTAGATCTTCTAGAAAAAATGGAGATAACCAGAGCTAAAAAGAGTCCTGTTTTAACTTGCGTTAATGACGTGTTTAATTTTGAACCGATATTAATTTTTAATAGCTTACAGGAAGAAGGGTAACTACTATAGTTCCGTGGTTCAGTGGTATAATGTTGGACTTACAGTCGAAAGGTTGGGGGTTCGATCCTGGGTTGGACCAAAATATTTTTATTTTTATTTTTATTTATTTTATATTTTAAATTTGTGTGCTGATCTAACCTCATTCTTTGTTATTATTTTAATATGTAGTGTTGTGTAAAATTCTTTGTTTTTAGTATTTTAATGGTATGTTAAGTTTTATTTTATTTATATAATTAATTAAGTTAGGTTCTTTCTGTTTTATAGGTCTGATGATGCTCGTAATAAGAGCGAAACACGTGTCACGTTTTTAAATATATGTTTTTAATTCCTTTGACTGAGACCACGACTTTGAGTTGTACCTTTTCTGTTTACTTTACAAGAGGTCTCTTTGAGAAAAATGGACGACTTTTTCCAGTGTGGAAAGGAGTGTAACGCGAAAGTCGGCATGTAAGCATTTCGGATTGGATGACTAATAGTGCTTGATTTGTTATTTGATTACTGGCCTTTATACATTTACAAATTACTAATACGATAAAAATATTTAACCATCGTGGAGAAATGGGAAAAATATATTCTTTTTCCACTTGAAATTATCTAAACAAGCAATATGCTTTTTGAAACAAAACCTAATTAAACAATTAGCTATCAACGATTTCAAAAAACATTAATCGAATGCATTTTAAAACAAAAACTAAATTCAAAAAAACTATGCTTGAGATTTATCCAAGTTATATCGATAAGGATAACATTAAGTTTAAATCTATTACATATATTGGTAAACCCACAAAAAGACTGGTGTCGATTCTAAAGAAAAAGAATATTAAAATAGCTTATCGAACCAATAATAACTTAGGAAAACATCTAAAAAACAATAAAGACAAAACCAGTAAAAGGAAAAAATTAGGGGTATACAAAACAAAATAAACTGTGTCTCGTACCAAAGTATATATAGGCCAAACAGAAAGAACTTTCGACCTAAGAATTTTAGCCACACTTTAAATAATTATGACGAAATTCTACATTTGGCTAATAAAGAAAAAATCTCTCCTGTTGAAGTCTAGAAATCAAAAACACTCAGTACATCTAAAATGCCAAGCGAGAAGATATCCACTCTCCCTTATTAAATATGTTTAGTAAATAATAAAAAAAATATTGTTAAAACCCAAGGATCCTTTGACCATTTCTTGTTCTACCCTAAAATATTAAAAATTTTGAATTTGTATTCATTTCCTAATAATAATTTAATTTGCACGTCTGAAAAAGCTACAGTGTTAGCGAGACACGTGTTACAAGTTGTGAATAAAAGTAGAATTTATAATAATCAAAAGTGTTTCATTTAAATAAAATTATATATTATGGAGTTCCATCAAGTAACGATCAAATCAATCAAATTATGATATTTTTATAATACCAAATGCACAGACAAATCAACCTGAACAATTGAATAAAGTCGTACTAAAACAGACAATAAAATGCCAACCTTTTAAAGGTGTGTTTGGCATAGTGAAAAGTGTAGTGTAGTATAGTGTATTGTAGTTTTGATGCCAAACGCGTTTAACTGAGTTAGGTCACAAATGTGACAAAAATTCTTTTATTTATAAACAATAATATTTGCATGAGTTTTCGAGGTAAGACAGAATTGATTACCTTGTTTTATATAATATAGCAAGTCAAAGGCGTTGCTCTGTTTGTCATAAAAAAGTTAATTTTGTATGTAAAAAGTGTGATGTGGACTTACATCCAAAAGACTGTTTTATTAATTCATAGTGTTTAACTACATACTAAAGTGCTAATTTTTATTTTTGTATTACTTTCTGAATTTTTAATAAAAAGTTTTTATATATTAATTGTCTTTATGCTTTCTTCACCATATTCTGTTACTGTAATAGGTTTATTGTATATAGTCCTACTGTCCTTTTAAAAGAACGCAATGTTTAAACCAATTGCGTTGCTTAAAAAAAATTCTTTATCTTTAAATAGTAAATTCAAATACGTTTTTAGGAAAAAAGTAGGGTTTTAAAAAAACAATAGTTTTAGGGTTATATAGGTTAAATGGAACACCCTGTATTTTTTGCACCACATGATGACAAATAAAAAAACTCTTTCAAATGGTATATGGGTGACTTATACCTATCTTTTTATAATTTTTTAGTAAGTTCCGTTTTAACATATTTTGATTTCAAATGTCTAGTTAAATTTAAGTAGGCTGTGAAATAGCAATGTCTGTCTTTACTAAGCCATTATTGTGGAATATAAATTTGTCCAAAAAGAGCACAATTTTATTTTATTGCTACTTTTTTAAAATCCAGAAATTTTTTTATTAGTTGCTTATAATGCTATTTAAAATAATAGGTGCATACTTATTTCACTAAAATATCTTTGAAACTGACTAAAATACTAGTAATCGCTAATGGCCGTTGCGTGGTTGTTATTTCTGTGAGAAAATTAAAAATGGCTGCTATATCACAGCCAACTAAAATTTAAATAAAAAGTTGGACTAAAAATTTCTATAAACGGAATTTACTAAAAAATCACAAGATAGGTATAGACAACCAATACACCATTTGAAAGAGTTTATTATTTGTCATTATGTTGTGTAAAAAATACAGGGTTTAAATAGGAAAAATATGGCTATTTGATTTTCTGAAAAATTAAAATTATTTTTTGATCACTCTGTACAACATATGATCTCGATATTACCTACGTTTGATAAGGTACTTTTCCTATTCTTGTAACAAATTTTAAAGTTTAAAAAGTGTTAAAATAAATCTTATTTAATTGCACCGCTGCAATTTGAAAAAATATATAACAAAAATGAATAAAATGAGACATTTAGTACTTTTAAGACACTTGAGTTATTTTTTTATGTAGAATCTGAAACCATCATAAAATATGGGGTGTTCCAATTAAAAAAATATAACGGTATATACGGTATACTTTTTTAAGACGCCCTGTAAAATAATTTTATACTGTGGCCTTATCCGACGCCTATATATTTCAATATTCACTTTTTTGAAAACCCTATGGTAAAGCCGGCTGTCCATAAGAGCGGTTTTCCGCTCGCGGATTGATAATTCAGCGTTGTGATTGGTTTGTGCAAATTTAAAATGCTTTTCTCGCCAATCACAACGCTGAATTATCATCCGCGAGCGGAAATCCGCTCTCATGGACAGCCGGCTTAATCCAGCTAGAGACTGTGTCAAATATGCTGGGTCGCCCTGTATATTAGTACGTATTTTCTATATAAATATTTAAAATTTTACAGAATATAAGCACTTTCCATTATTGTGGCTTCTTTTATTAGAAGGCCATGACAGGTAATTACATTTTTTTAATACCTATTTTTTTGTGTAACTACGCCAAGCTAATATTTTATTAAGAATTAACGCTATCATTTTAAAGTTATTTCATTTACATTATTTTTTTAAACAGGGTTTTAGAGAATGTTGCAAAGAAAATTAAGAGGCAAATTCTACATCAGAAATAAGAAATAAGTTTATATAAACATGGGTCCGGAAATGCATTGTTGCTAGATGCAGAGTGTTTACCTTTTTAAAAAGAAACGTTTTCCTGTCATTGTCTTTGACAGTGTTATTTGTAGTTTAAAAAGGCTTGTTAAGATCAAATGTAATTAAATTTACCTAATACATTAACCTCTTAAGGGGTTAACGAATATTTCTGACAAAAGAATGTACGCCACTGGCTGACATCGTTTTAAGCTCCTGTACCTTTCTAGTATGTTGCTATGGTTTTTAAGAAATGAAATAAAATTTATGTAATTTCACTCCATGGCCCACCCAAAAAAACATTGGCAAAATTTAAAAAAGGACAAAATAGGATATATCCTACCGTGGCGCAACGATGGTTTGCCATATAAGACGACCCTTGTTCTCTGTGTCATTCGCCATGGACCCGGTAGAGTCCCATTGATAAGCCCTGTTAGGCAGTCTCGTGTGTGCTGCGATCGGGTGTACTTGTGTGCAAAAATCACAGACCCACCTTGGCTTGCACGAGATTTTTTGAAATTCCTGGGATATTACGCATTCCACATCAGATTAGATAGCGTTTCGGAAACTCTTTGAATTCCTAAAACCGGTCTAACCGGCTTAATTTTGATAAAGTACCAGTTACTATTACTTTTTATTTTTTGGCGGGAAATTTTTTTCTCGCCAAATTACTCAAAAGAGAACTGAAGACTAAAACAAAATACTAATTGGTCATCCACCACCATACGACCTCCCCACGGGGTGCCAGAGGCAACCTAATAGAAACGCGTTCATCGACGAACTATTCCACAGACAAAGACAACCTAAACTCATCCATCGGCGACAAAATCCCTAAGAAATATTTAAATAACTCATTTAAACTACAAAAGGACATAGAGAACCTAATAAACAAGCTGAGAGCATTCGAAACAACCCACCCTGCCGAGAATGCAGAATTATAGCAGGACACGTAGAAGCGTCAAAGAATCTAGAAACCGCTCAAGAACATCTAGAAGCGAAGCACAATATAAAAATAACATTAACATACAAAAGGGAAAAGACAGGAGGTCTTTCCTTCCCCACCAAATCTTCCAGTTTTTAAGTCCCATGTTAACAAACTTCCTCTTACCCTGCTTAAGACACCCACGGTACGTTAGTATTTAGGCTTTCAGCCTTCGTGGATTGTCCAAAGATAAAAAAAGATCCAGACAACCAAACAACAGCCCAGAAGACCACCAAGTCAAAAAACCAAACTTTCAATTAAAAAACATCTTAAAACCTAGAGAATACCCAACTGTCCCCAAAAAAACAAATATCAACCACTGCAGAACAACGAGGAAGAAGAAGAAGAAATAGAGACAGAAAACGAAGAAAAAATAGTGCAAAACACTACAAACCCTACCACAAAGAATGGAAAAACAAAAAATCAACCAACACAATTACACAACAATCTAAATAAAAATAACACACAAAATACAAACATAAAAAAAAAGAACAACAAAACACCGCCTATAATATTGCAGGGAATCATACAAGAAAAACAGCAAGCAGAAGAATTCCAAAAACATTTAAAAGGTATGATAAATTAAAAAAGGCTACACTACCACTTTTTCCAAAAATACAACAATTCTTTGAATACAAGACATAGAAGAATATAGACAGTACATAAACTACCTTCAAGAGGACCCAGAAACCCTATGGTACACTTATTCGACAGCTGAAGAAAAAACGCATGCTTTTATTCTAAAAGGCCTAGATAGTAACCCCGATACCGAGGACATAAAAATACAATTGAAAAACGAACATAACATCAAGGCAAAAAAATATTCGAAATAAGATTTAACTACAGGCCCATCTACATGGTAGTCACGGGCCCCGAAGTCACTTTAAAAACACTACAACAAGTAAAATATCTTGACCACGTTACTGTTAGATGGAAAAGAAAAGCCAACAACCATCTCATTATGCAATGCAAACGCTGCCAACAGTGGGGACTCACTGCCATAGGGCGTCAAGATGCCTACCCTGCGAAGGTAGCCATTTGACAACCAGTTGTGTAAACACCGATACAATAGGGTGTGCAAATTGTGGATAGGGCCATAAGTCCAACGACGAAAACTGCCCTGTCTACAAATTCAAAATCTCAAAAATTCAACAAACAAAATTGCAAACAGTAACAAAATATATACCAGAACCACTACCATCAACAAACGCGTGGCAGAAGGTCAGGTCAAGTGGCCCAACTACAGCCAAGGCAAGTGGCTCAGCTGTACAAAGGGCAGAGGTCCGCTTCACCCAAATTGAGCAGAATACCCAATCACAAAACTTTCACTCCCAAGAAGTAGGGTCAGCCGAGAAGAGCCAAAAATAATAAACGCGAGCGACATAAATGAGGTTAGTGGTCTAATGAACGTAATAGATGGTTTTTCAAATCTAAATATAAACTTTAATGAAATTTTACGCTTTTTCAATGATTTCTTAAACACCATTAAAAATACGCAAAATCAAACATGATTGTCAATGCAAATACTTAATTTTGTAACAATTAAAATTAAAAACTACAATTTCTATCCATAAAAAAGAAGTAAAAATCTTAACATATCTGCATGGAATGCCAATGGCGTTTCAAACAAGATAGGCGAATTAATTTATTATCTATCTAAAAACAAGATAGACATTATGATCATAACAGAAACCAAGGTAGACATAACAGACAAACTGAAAATAAGAAATTACATAATACATGGACAAGACAGAAACCGAAGGGAAGGCGGCGTAGCGTTGCTAATTAAACAACACATATCACATTTACCACTAGCACCCGTTCAAACACTTATAGAACAAGTTTCTATCAAGTTAATGAACGGGGCAGTCATTAGTGGTTGTTACGCAAAGCCAAACCTGAGGTTCCAGGACCAAGACATAACAAACATAATGAACCAAGGCACAAGAGTACTATTACTTGGTGACTTCAACGCGAGACACACTCTGTGGCATAATCGTAGGATAAACAGAAACGGGACTGTTGTTCACGATTATGCCATAGACCATGACATACAAATAATGACAAAAACAAACCGACGCACTATCTTACCAATGGCACGACACCGTCATACATTGACATAGGACTGAACAAAAACATAATTGACCTACCCGACCTACAAATACTAGACGAACTCTCTTCCGACTATCTTCCACTCTTGCTCTGCTGGGGGGCCGGGGGTCGCAAGAGAATTAACATACCTTCTGGTATTGTGGAAATGCAGACTGGAGGAAATTTAGAAATATTTTAAATAACAACACAGAAACATCCAATATAATTAATACACCGCAAGAACTAGATCGGCAAGTAAACATTTTAACTAAAAATATCCAGTCTGCAAGAAATAATATAGCCAGAAAGATCACGACTAAAGACAAGGAAGACAACATACCGGACGACATTGCCAACTTGATAAGATTTCAAAACAATCTTAGGAAAAGATGGCAAAGTCAAAGACGAAGACAAGACGGACTGCGATTGCAAGAACTGCGAACAACCATCCGTCAAAAACTAAATGATTACAAAAGCAAAGCCTGGCCGGAAGTCCTAGGGAGGTTGTCTACCCAGGATAACTCTCTATGGCGACTGACTAGACGACTTAAGTGTAAGTAGTAAGTACAACAAAATACCGACACTAAATAATGGAGAACCACAAACTGACGTACAAAAAGCGGACATCATTGCAGAATTTTTAGAAAATATATGCAACACCACACCTAACACAACGCCAGAGCATCATGAAATAACCACCTTTTTTTTAGCACAACTACCTAGCAACAAGGCACCTGGTCCTGATGAGATTTATAATATTCTCATAAAAATCTACCCACTAAAACCGTCGTGCAGTGTATGTATATAATTAACGCTACGATCTATTTGCAATATTTTCCAAAAAAATGGAAAGAGGCGATAATTATACCTCTTTTAAAACCAGGTAAAAATCCTACTCTACCAGAATCGTACAGACCAATCGCTTTAACCAATGGATTATCAAAAGTCACCGAAATGCAATTCTTATTAAATTTAAAGGTAATTTTGACTCTAATTACCCTGAAGAGTAGTTTGGCTTTAAAGACAAACACAACACCACCCTACTGATCTTCAGGATAATACAAGAGGCGCTAAACAAATAAATATTGGCCAAAACACCGTGTTACTGGTCCTCGATATTGACACGGTATGGCACAACGGCCTAATATATAAACCCATTAAAACACACGAAATGCCCATGTTTTTGTAAAATTAATACACTCCTACATAAGTGAAAGAACCTTTCAAGTAAGAGTGGAAAATTCACTCTCATCTAAAAGAAATATTTACGCCGGAGTGCCACAAGGCACAGTCTTATCGCCAAAGTTATACAACTTATACACTGCCGACATCCCTAAATATCCCTCAACTAAGGTGGCATTATTTGCAGATGATGTATTAATTTATGCATACTCTTTTGCTGCAAATGTAGCAAAATCACAAATACAAAACCATCTCCATTATTTAGAGCCCTGGTATAAAAAATGGAAGATTAGTGTGAATGAAAGTAAGAGTGAATGCATAATAATAACCAAAAAATTTACTAATAACAAGATTAATATCCCATTAAAAATTAACAATAACGAAGTATTGCGTCAAAAAACACTAAAATACTTGGAAGTAATAATAGATGAAAGACTATCATTTAAGCAGCAAATCAACCATATATTAAAAAGAGCATACATAGCAATGCATAGCTTATATGCATTACTATCTCCAAAGTCTTGTCTTTGACCTCAAAATAAATTATTAATTTATAAACAGATAATACGCCCACTGATTACGTATGTGGCCCCAGTATGGTGCAGCATCTCCAATACACAGATGTCTCGATTGCAAAGATACCAGAATAGAATACTAAGATGCGTAACCTCGTCAAATAGATAAGAGAGAATAAACACGTTACATCAAATGGCAAACATTGAAAAAATAGATGAATATATATATATATATATATATATATATATATATATATATATATATATATATATATATATATATATATATATATATGCTATCTCAACAAAATTTTATATCAAACAAACTCCCGTGTCAACTTTAACAAATAATCTAACCAACATCAGATTCTATGATGAGATTAAACATAAACCTCTGTATTGGAGATTGCCCATATATTTCGGGGATGATGCATAAGGCCCTCTCTCAACGCTCCTCATACAGCGTGAACAACCAAATGCAAAGTACAAAAACAAGCGTAGTTATCTAAGAGAGAAAAAACTGCCTTAGATATAAATTAAATGCGAACACTTTTAATTTTAATTTGAATTATCAGAATGAATGTGAATAAAAGAAAATGAAAATAAACAGAATGAATGAAATGAATGTAAAATACCAGGAATGACTGACAAACTTGGTTTCAAGCGCACTACCTGCACTACACCGTACCTGACTTAAATCCAACAGGTTTTTGGGAACCTTTTCCTGTAAAATCCAAATTATATCGAAGTACCAAATTATTGCTAAATAAAAGAATATTTTTGTAAGCCTTCGGCACTGAAAAACCATGTATGACGGTTTTAAGATTACTTTCGGTAAACGTCGAAAAATAACCACATAAATCACTATATTTATAGGCTCTACAACATTTTCCCTGAATCCTGAACAAGAAATAGAAGAAAATGAAACTATATATGTAATGTAAATATATGAATTGTAAAATATTAAAATTAATAAAAGCACTTTAGAATGGAATGGAAATGGTTTGGGGAGAGGATCCCTAGCGAATGACATAGAAAAGCTGGGCAGAGACAAGAATGAGACGGGTTACTGGTCCTGGAAATTTGTTCGTTGCGTTTTATCTTTCTCTAGTTTAACGCAAGTTCCTATAACAATGTCTTTGTCATTTATCATGGGAAGTAATCGCAGAGGGTGTAATCTTTAATGTATTTCTTTGGCTAACACCTGATTATACTTTATACCAAGAATCGAATATTTTTAACTTGACAAAGTTGTCGCAAGCAGTCACGCCGAAATGTTATTTGATATTGTGTTTGATATTTTTAATGGCCGATTTATTTGGTCAGTTTGTTTACATTATTTGTTTGTGATTAGTGTGGGTTTCGTGATTTTTACCTTTAATTGGACTTTGAATATTAACGTTTATTAGTGATCACAATGTATATATAAAATTTGTGCTTTTCAACAGACAATTTAAGGTAATAATGACGTGACTATCTGTAAGAAAAAAAACCTTATGAAAAAAATGACATTTTTAATTAAATGTCTGTAATTATTGAATTAAACCCCAATATTTTATATTAATAAGAAACAAAAACAAGGACAAATGGCACAACTACATAATTTGAATTTGGCAGGTAAACGATAAAGTCGACTCACGCGCCATCTGCGATTATTTTCCTTGAAGACAGGCAAGGAAGGTTCAGCAGCTATCTCTCTCTCGGATAATTTATTTACATTTAGTTGCTCGTCTCATTCTTGTCTCTGAGCAGGCGTCTTATTTGAACTGTCCATAAACGGAGATTATAATTTCTTTTAAGGTTTTTTGCAGTTTTAGGTTATATGGGATGTCTTATTTAGGAATTCGATTGATGCCACTCTAGCACCCTTGGGTAATTTAAAATATTCAACATTGCGGCCGGAGTTAGGGGTATAATTTTTTGTTTTGTTAATCTAAAATAATATGTAATACATGCTTTTATAGGTTTTTAAAGTTGCTAAATACAATTCTAAAGTCAAAATTTACAAAGGGGTTAAATTTTACAAAATACAGAGACCCTGGGGTGTAAAAGCATTTTCTAAATTTAGATTTTATTGCCATAGAATGCTTTTTAAGGTTGTGAGGTTACTGAATTTTATTGCAAAATATAGTCTTAAGGGGCCCACAGACGATGAATAATATTGCGCAAAATTTTGTACAATAATATTGCTAGATACCCCAAACAGTGCAATATATTTGCGTAATGACTATATTCAATGTATTGAACAATAACTAGTTTTGTTTTGTAACAACTGGTTAAAATATGGATAAAAAAGTAGCTGCTATTGCCATTGTTTTGGCGACATGCTTGAAAAAGAAGAAAAAGGTTTTTTTTTCTTTTTATGCTTTTGAACCCATGTTTGTTTTTGTGAAACAAATAATCTTTGGTTTTATTAGAAAACTAAAATAATTATGCAATTTTATCTACACACGACACAATAAATCACTATTGCACAATAGACACAATATATTGTACAACCTCGCATTATAAACCACGAACGCTCAATATTATTGTACAATATGAAATATAATCAATAAATCAATAATATTGATCGTCTGTGGGCCGCTTTGTAGGAGTTACTTTCCAAAGTAACCAAATAATAATAGATATATAATTTAACCTTCATAGTGGTAAAAACCCATTTTAAAGATAGTGATAAATAGTGAAAACTAGAACATGTTTAAGTAATGTAAGGTTGTAATAGGCGTAATGTTACACACTTCACCGTTAAGAAATAATATATCCTCTGTATGGTTAAAAAAGAATTGTGGGGTTGTATAATATTACAAATCGTTTGTTAAATCCAGTTATAGCTACTAAAAAAATAATAGTGTCGCCATCATTCTCGTCTTTATCAGATCCAACAGATGCACGAAATTTATTTTGCGATTTGTCAAAGGCACTGGCTAAACGACCGTAGCGCCGACCGTTTTGCTCAATTATAAGAAAACCGCCGTCCGGTGGTTTTTTATATCTACCTTTGTGAAAACCGCTGAAAGAAAATTATAATTAATTTGCTATTACCGGCGGTTTTTACTAATTTTATCGACAGAAACCGACGTCCGGCGTTTTTGCTCATAAAAACTATTAAAAACCGCCAAAAAATGGTTTAAGTTAATCTAACCTTAATAATTATTTATTTTTCATGCCGTAAGCGTTTAGTTTTTTTTTGTGGTTTTATTGTAAGTCAGGTAAGATCAGCAATTAGATATAACTTCAAAAATTTAAAAGTGAAAATTTATTTGTCTGAAAATTAAATTATGAACTATAAAAAATAAAAATTAGAAAAATGAATAAAAAATTATCAAGAAACAAATATATAAAGAAAAAAAAGTTAATTATCTATCCCGGAATCGAATTCGGGACCTGTCGCTTACGGGTCAACACTCGTAACCCTGTAGCTATGGGAGAACTTGAATACGTTTTTTAAACCTTGATAATATGCTTAAAGAAATAAGTCGTGTTTATGATATATTTGACTTGTAAGTTTTTTTCTTTTCCTTAGAATTTTAGAGTTTGTTCCACCCCCAATACATGCATAATTTAATTGGTAATACTTTACTCTTAATTCTATGAAACGATCAGTTTTTTTTTGTTGCCGCTAAAATACTTCTGGCTTTTCTTTTCCTAAAAGATGTACATACATATTTTTTAGGTTAGGTTAACTTTAACTATTATTTGGCGGTTTTCAATAGTTTTTCTAAGCGAAACCGCCGGACGCCGGCTTTAATCGATAAAATAAGTAAAAACCACCGGTAATAACAAATTAATTATAACTTTTGGCGTCTTTCATATAATTTTTTTCTTAAAATTGAGCAAAACCGCCGGCGGTCGTTCAGCTAGTGCCTTGCGATTTAGACAAGAATGGTCGCCGTCCTAATTTAGTTAATAACAGTGTCTTATTAAACTACAAGATAAACCATTAAATACGCTGCATTTTATTGCATCGCAGGGATAATGGACTTGCACAAACACTTTTATAGTAATATTTGTTGCAATCTGAATATTTTTGGGTAATGCAACTAAATAAAATATATTATGTAGTTTTTCCTTAGACATTTTTATTCATATCCAGTGACGTCTATTCTCAGTAACTTACGATTTAAAGCAGATATCCCTATTACTTTTTGTAGATGGGCTTTGAATATTTCCAATAAAGCATTCTGTTGTTTTAACTTTAACACTGTTTAAAACTACACTCTGTGGTGAAAGCATTATATTTTCATTTATTATTTATTTATTATAAAACATCTTTTTTTCTCTTAGATCTTGTAGATTTATTACTTGAATTAAAATTAAATATTAAAAATACCCCTATTTCTTAAAACTAGACTGGCAAATTTTACAAATATTTTTAAACATTACCTTCAATTGGCCAGCTAATGGTCCAAAGCATTTCACCACCATCAATTATTGTATGAGACAAACCAGTATTATTTCTTGCAGATTAAAAAATTGCCAAGGTATTTATTGGCACAGCCTTTAAACATTGTTAGTGGTATCGAGCATAATTCATATATTAAATTTTTATCAACCTTTAGAATATCCTTAACTTTTAAGAAAGAAATGTTTTCGAATAATAATAAATTAAGGCACAGTTTTAGTGACATGCCAAAACTATAAAAAGTAATATCCAGGTCTATATTTGAAATATTATTTCCAGCAAAATTACAAAACAAATACTTATTACTAGTAATTTCGTGATCTAAAAAAGAGGGTGTGTTTTACCATAGTTTTGCCATTAATGGGTGGCAAGGGGTTGCTAAGTAAATTTTGACACATTAGTCATATTCAGCGAGTTTAAAAACCTACATAACTATATCCTACTTAACAACAATAGTTATAAAATTAAAAAGTTGTTTTTTTTACCCTCTAAGGGTTAAAAAGCTTAAAAGTTTTAATCCTGAGTAAACTTCGTCTTTAAAAACGTATTGTGCATCCTTGAATGCCTATTATATACTTAATATTGATTTTTCGTTAGTCACAACCCTACCAAGTTTGGTCAGTATCGACAAAGAATTAAAAAAATGGCAGATGGAAAGTGATCTCGTTGTCACCCGGTATAATAAAGTAATGCTATTTATTATTAGTATAATGTAAGTACATATTTAAAAAAATAATGTATTATTTAAAAAACAGGCGTAACTTTATTAAAATACCTTTAAAAAAGGGGATTGATTTTTAATAAAATATCAAGTTGAGGCTCAGTGTATGAAAATATATAAAAAAGTTGTTTTTTTTTGGATAAAGATCGTTTTTTTTTGCTTTTCAAATTTTGTGAGGCTCAGTGTATGAAAATGCATAAAAAAGTTATTTTATCAGCTGGGGACCTTTTTTTTCTGTCCTTCAAATTTTTTAAACCTTCCTCTTCGACATTTTCAATTTTTTACACTCCCCTGGATGTCATCCTGCCGGCGGCCATGCATACGGTTTTGAGGTAGGTACCCTCGGAGATGCCAATCACCATACATTTTTTTAAAACCACTTATAAATTTTATGTACTCGTAGATATAGAAAATTATCACTACGTATAATGGAACTTTTAGTAATTTGCGACTAAGATATTAATGTTTTAATACGATAAGATTATAAAAGTTTCTCTTATATTTAAAGAAATCAAAACAAATCGTTTCATTTAGTTTTAGTATAAGGGTAGTTCCAAGTGAAAGTTTTTAGAACGATGGAATACTCAGTAATAAGCATTCTTACAGGTAATTTATACTTTAAAATTATAATCAACTAATTTTAAGTTTAATGTTGTTATTACATTGTATCCTAGACCAATGAATTAATGTTAGAATGACGCAAACAACTTTTAAACAAAAAGGATTTTTATACAATATCGACAGCATACTAAAAATATGCGGAATTAAAAAGCAATATATTAAAATATTTAGCTAAAACAAAAAAACTATAACAGTTGTATAAGAAGCTTTAGGAGCTGGCTACGATAAAACGAGTTGAGCGGAGAGTGCGAGAGCTTACATAGAGATCTGCTGGCTCTGATCCTTATGTTATCATACCCTTTCTTAACAGCATAACGCTCTCACGCTCTCGCTCCGCTGGTATCGTAGCCTAGCGGTAAAGGCATATCTAATGATTATAAATTGGATTATATTTAATAAAACTCACATAATTTATAATATTAGGTTTCCATGTGCTACTTAAGATCAGCAGCGGCTGGTAATGGCCATTTGGTGGGCCAAGACCAGCACCGTAGTTAAATTAATTTATTTAAATTTTATTTAGTAACTTATAAATTTATTTCTAATGAAAATCTGTTTAAAAGTGTTTTAAGTTGACAGGTTTAAGCAATGTATACACTCTAAGAGTCGACAATTTTAAAATTACATTTAACATGGTGTACTCGAGTTGGTAGACGGTGAAAAGTTAGTAAAAAATTAATAATTTGGGGCTACCGGGGTTACTAGGCAAAGATGTACGAACTGCTAGAAAAACATTGTTAAGTTCCCAGACGGTAAAAATCACAACGTCATATGCAATGTAATATCCTATAAAACGAATAATTCATATCTTTTTTGTCTTTTTGCTTTATTTTAAAGTTAAAACCCCTCTATTTTATTAAATAGCATAATTTAACCGAAAAATCATGGCAGGCTGCTTTTATATTTTAATTGTTTTTACTACAAATTTTAAGATCGCGGACCCTTACACGGTCAATATTGTTGTGTCATTATTGGATATTTAATAATATATTAAAAGTGTCGAAAGTATGTATATTAAAATAATATTTTATGTTATAAAAGAGTGTGTCCAAAATGTGTAGGGAATAAATTGGGATTTTGAAAACTATAAGAAATAGAAAGATGGTTTAATGGAAAAAGTTTTAGGTCATTCAATCGCAAATTTAATGCTTTTTGATAACTGCTAAAAATGTGCATTTTAGAAAAAGTGCTTTATTATTTTTAATTTTTATTACCTAATTTTCAAATCTGTAAAAACATTTTTTACAGCTTTTTAAGTGAAATGCATCCACGTATTAGGATTTTAATTATAACGCTTCGGTTTTATAACATTATCATTACCTTTTGTTTTTCTTTTGGCGGCTATTTTGTTTTTTTTTGTACATTTTTAAAAGCATTTTTTTCCTTTTAAAATAATGTATACAATTTTAAAGACATGTTTCATTTTTATGTCAAAAATCGTAAAAATTAATTTTTGGCCCGAGTTGGCTATGACTGCGGAGGTCAGTAGCTCTACAAACAATTGACAATCAGTTTCTTCTTGAAAAAGCCAATGCAAGTGTATTCCTAAGTTTAATAAACTTGTGTACCCAAACAAGGTCGGACATTTACTTTCTGTGCTACGACGCATTAAAATAATAATGAATATGCAAACATTCTATCAGAAATAAGTGTATTTTAAAATATATTTTTTAATATATTATTTATAACCCAACATAAACAAAAACCAAGTTTAAGTTGTTCAAATTGACACGAACACATTACTGGAAAACCGATATTAATTATAAAATGCGTAACAAATAAATTTGGCAAGAACAAGGCTACTTTTGACACACCAAGAATTTGTAGCATTATTTTTTGGTAAAATTTATTTTGGTATTTTTTTCTAATTATTATTGTTTTGTTTAAAAAAAACCTACCCAAGGATTACCACTTTTAATAATTAGCAACTTATCTGAAACACCCTGTATAGCCCCGACCTGACCATACGGAAATTGTTTTTGCACGACCGTTTAAAAAAAATGCTGCTAAAGTACTTCATTCTAGTACACTACATAAAGTGTAAAAAAGTAACCTTCGAAGATTTTTTTCACACTTTGAATAGTGTTTTGTTTCAACGCCTACTACAATAAACCTAAATATTAATTTATGCAATGTAACAGTAAATGCGACATCAACTGACCCAAAGGGTCAAGTTACCTTTGTTTTTATCATTATTTCTTTTAGTTCATGTGTCACTAGACTAAGAAATTTAAAAGGAATTTATACTGTTTTACTATTATATTTCTACAAAAAGTAAGTACATACAATTTTCCAAAAATTAAATAATAAATGCGTAGTTATAAAGAGGATAATTGTCGCTTAAAAAATAGGGAGGCTATAATTTTTTGTTGGCTGTGCTGTAAAAATTAAAATTAATAAGTTTAGATAAATAAAACATGTATAAAATGGTATTTTGGATTTTTTTACGGTCGTGGAAAAAATGTAACACATGCATAAAGTGTCTTTTTTACTCATAAGATTGCTGCACTTGCCTAACGGCTTGTGCTTTCAAACTTTCCATTCGTAAAAAAAGTATCTCTTTATGCACTTGTTACATAAATTATTATTTTTTAAGCCCCACAACTTTTACTTTACTCCTTTTTATGTAAAATATCTGACAGAATCAAAATTCCTATCTAAAACTCATATACAGAATGCCTTTAAAAAGTTAGTTTGTTTTTAATTTGTGCAAGATACCGCAGGTTGCGCCCTTTAGAAATAGCAATATTATAAGGGCAAATTATTATTTCTTTCCTTCCAAAATTCTCTATAGCCGAATATTGTAACAATACACTTTTTATTACCATATTTTTTTATATAAAAACTAAAGCCCGAATATTACACTGTATTTCCGAAATCATCCTCTTTTGGACTAAGGTAACTTGGGTAAGATCATCAAATTTTAAACTTAGGAATTTGTCTAAGCTTTTTTACGCCTCCTTTAGAGACACCGTATAAAAGTACATATTTTATCCAATAAAAACCATTTTTTACGTAAGGAAAAGCCCAAAAATTTAAACCTATTTTTTAAGTTTGATTTACCAATTCATAATATTAAAAATATCTCTTATTATAATTAATTGTGACTGTAATTTAAACGCACTTTTTGATAAAAGATTCTGTTGCTTTCTAAAATGTAATAGTCCCTATATGTAGGTACACTTAAAAATATTTTGTAACAAAATAACTTTAAACGAATTTTACTTTATTAAATTAGGCACATTGTTTTTTAGTCACATACAGGATGGGCCATATTAAACTTGCGCACTTTTTAAGTAACAATAACTTTTTATCTGTTGTACCTATATTTTTTATTTTTATAGGGCTAATAGGTAAATATGTTTCTCTAGGTTTGTCAATTTTGATAAAATATATTTAGTCAGGACCGGACTTTAAGGGACTTTTTCAAAATGATGCATTTAACCTCGTTGCAAAAAAATCGGATTTAGCTACAATAAAGCTAATACCTTTTTCTTGTAGACAAACTATGGGAAATGATTCAGTAAAAGCGAATCTGTTAATAATTTGAGGATTCGGGAATCTAGGATTATTCTTGATAAATGATGCGCCTCAAAAAGCATGCATTTCTCTCGATTTTAACGGGAAACTTTTTTATGTGTTTTAAAAATCAAAAATGTGAGGTTACCATGGTTCCTGAGTTGGATGCTGACACAACTTAATAGTAAATTAATTAGAATTAAACGTATTTGCCTAATTGTAGATAAATTCGATTTATTTTGCAACGAAGTTAAATGCATCGTTTTGAAAAAAGTCCCGTAAGTCCGGTCCTGACTAAATCTATTCGACCAAAATTGACCAACCTAGAGAAAACATATCTACCTATTAACCCTGCAAAAATATAAGAGGTAGGCGCAACGGATACAAAGTTATTATTAGTAAATAGGTGTGCAAGTTTAATTTGTCCCACACTGTACATACCACACACGTATGTATCTTTAATTAAAAATATCTAATACAATCTTAATTCAATTACAATGTAATTATTTTTAAGTGTGATGCTAAAGGCTATACTAAAGTTTGTTTTGTGCTCTCTTTTGCAGGAATAATAAAATTATTATAACTGTGATAACATTAACTACAGACTGTTACAGAAATTTGAGGGCAGTTTTTACATCAATAAATACAGGGTGTTTATTAAACATGGGGCAAAAATTTAAGGTGTAAATCCTTATGTTATTTTATGAAAAAAGTTCTTATAAACATATGTCCGAAGTTGCTTCGTTACTGAGATACAGGGCGTCAGTGGCTGAGCGTGCCTTGGAGGGGTCCCGTATTACAATGAGTTAGGAGGCCCCAAAATTTTTTTTAAAGACCCAAAAAATAGGCTTCACTTTTCAAAAAACATTGTTTTTTTATTTCACAACAAAAAAGGCCCAACTTTCCCAATTTAGGCGACAGTTTTCCAGCACCTACTTTGTTTGCTTATATACGTTTGGGGGCCCGTGTAACCCGGGGCCCCGTATCATTAATACGGCTGATACGATGGTAGCTACGCCCTTGCAGGGCGTTAAAATTTAAGGGAAAATGAGTTTTTTTATATTTTTAATATGCTTAGGCCGATTTGGATAAAACTTGGTACATTTATTTAAAGTAATAAAGCGCTTATTGAGCCCTAACCAGATTGTTATTATTGAATCCAGTGGCGTCTCAGTGGGCACCGCAACTTATACTATTGTAAAAAAGTAAGCCACTAAATTATTTTGACGTTTTTATATATTTTTTTATAATTAAGCAATTGATAATATTACTTTTTAATTTTCTGTATTTTTTGTATCTACCGAGAAAAAATATTAAAGCTACATTAATATTTTCTAATAAGTGCCCATGATATAAAAAAAAATAAAATAAAACATATATTGGGGTTAAAATAAGTAAGGATTCGTGTATTTTATCAAAAAATTTTATTTTCCTATTTATTAGGATACATTTTTTTAATTTTAGATATTATTTTATGCTGTTTAGGGCACTTTTATAGATCGACTTAAAGTGGCTTCATTTTTTTTCTCTAATACTAAGCAAGATACAAGCAAAAAATACAAAAGTTATATTATTAATTGCTTGATTATAGAAAAATATAAAAACTTGAAAAAAGTCAGTGGAGTATTTTTTTTCTCAGTAATATAAGTTGCGATCCCCACTAAGACGCCACTGGACTCAATAATCACAATCTGGTTAGTGCTACATAAGCGACTTACTTTAAATAAATGTACCAAATTTTATCCAAATCGGCCTAAACATACTAAAAATATTTAGAAAAAACTGTTTTTGTTTTTAATTTTAACGCCCTGTATCTCAGCAAGGAAACGACTCGGACATATGTTTATAGGAACTAGTTTTCATAAAAGAACATAAGGAAGCACCCTTTAAATTTTTGCCCCATGTTTAATAAACACCCTGTATAAAAAAAGGTTTAAACAGGGTGTTTCCTAACTACGGTACCAAAGTAAAGGAACTCATTTCTTATCTCTTTTTATAAAAACAAGTTTCTATAAACATATTCCCGGACTTGCTTCATTTCTGAGACACAGTGTTAAAGATTTTAAAAAACGTCGATATTTTTTAAATATCCTAATTATCCGATTTTGTCGAAATTTAAAACACTTATTTAATAAAACAAGGCGCTTGTAAATTTTTATTTAGATTAGGATTATTGGGACCAGTGGCGCCTCAGTGTGTCCAAGATTCAATGTACCTAATTGAGAAAAAATTTCGCCACTGACTTTTACAAAAGTGTTTATATTTTTTTCCCGAGTAAGCAATTAAAAATGCAACTTTTTAGTCCACTTTAATTTCTTATAAAAGGTACCTACACACAACATGGTAAACACATGAAAATAAAAAATTACCAATTCTTTGCCTAAAAATAAATGAGCGGTTGTTTATTTTATCGGAATTTGTCATTTTTGTTAGGTCCAAGGTCAAAATTGTTTATTTTTATTCTGTTAAAAATTTTATAACAGAGTTATTAATTTATCAGATACACAATTTTCACATACTGAAACAAATTTACTAGAAAAAGGACCTAAATATAACCCCCCATAATTAATCCTAAAAACACAATAGAAACTATCATAACAGACGTGGAAACCTCTTTTAATAATAAAGATAATATACCAAAAGATCAAATTTCAAGTATAATTAAGAATTTTAAAACTTCTCCACCTAACCTTCAACCGCCTGAGAAGAAAACAATTATGTCCATCCAAAAGAAAATAAAAGAAAATGATCTAGCTGTCACTAGAGCCGATAAGGGCAACTCCATAGTTATATTAAATAAAAATCTCTACCAAGAAAAAATGGATGATTTTCTAAATAAAGAAAAACCCTCCCTCTTAAATAAAGATCCAACCGAAAAATACAAGTAGAACTAAAAAATACCCTAAAAAACACCGACCTTTTTTCTGATAGGGAAAACTATTTTCTAATTAACAAAAACCCATCCCCACCAATTTTATACGGCTTAGTAAAAATCCATAAAGAAAATGCTCCTATAAGGCCAGTAGTGTCATACTCAAATACACCATTAAGGGAAATATCAGTAAAATTAAACCGTATTTTAAAAGATGTCTTAAACTTTAAACCCAAATTTTCAGTTCAAAATTCAATAGACCTGACAAAAAAGCTAAAAAATCTCAGTCTACCAGAAAACGCAATTTTAGCATCCTTTGATGTTACTAACATGTTCTCAAATATACCAAAAGACGATTGTATCGAAATTATAACAGAAAAACTAAACAATAAAAACATGAACCCATCTCTTAAAGAGGACATTTTAAAACTTTTAAAATTATGTATGGACAAAAATTATTTTACATATAATGGAAACTTTTATAAACAAACAGACGGACTAGCTATGGGTTCCCCTTTAAGCCCTTTAATGGCGGAGATATTTATGTCAAAACTAGAAGAATCATTTATAAACTCCAAACATTCAGATAATGTTATATTTTGGTACCGATATGTGGATGACATACTTGTCGGCTTTTCAGGAAATGAGATAGAGCTAAAAAATACTCTTAATTATATTAACTCTATACACCCTAAGATTAAATTTACTTTGGAAATAGAACAACAAAACTCCATTAACTTTTTAGATCTTAAAATAACAAAAACTAACTACGGAACCATAAATTTTGATATCTATAGAAAACCAACTTTTACTGATATTACAATACCTAATGATTCTTTACATCCAATTACCCACAAAATGTCAGCATACAGATCAATGATACATCGCGCATTTTCCATTCCACTTTCCAAAGAAAATTTAGAAAAAGAATTAAACACTATAAAAAACATCGCTCAAAACAATGGTTATCCACCACCCTTAATAAACTCTATAATTAATAAGAAACGTAAACAACTCACCCTCAACCAAATTTACCCAAAAATACCTGAAAAACAAAACCAACCATTTAAAACCCTAACTTATTTTGGTCAAATATCACAAAAAATTTCGAACACCCTGTCTAAACAAAACCAGAAAATAGCACATAAACCATCAAATCGATTATCAAACATGATATTTAATGTGAAAGATAAACAAAATAAATTTAAAAAATCAGGAGTTTATAAGCTTACTTGTGAAGAGTGTAACAGCTGTTACATTGGACAAACGGGAAGAAATTTCGAAACTAGGTTTAAAGAACATAACTCATGTTATAGGTTAGGGAAAACAACATCAAATTTCGCAAACCATTTTCTGGAAACCGGACACAAATTTCCAGAAATCAATACCCTAAAAATATTACATGTAGAACAAAAAGGGCGAAAACTGGATATATTAGAAAATATTGAAATCTATAAACATAAAAAACAGAATGTACATCTGCTTAACACACAGATTGACCTAGGAAATCTACCCCTTGTAAAACTTTTATAAAATATAGGAATAAAATCTTTAAATTTTACAACTGTACCATATTGATTTTAAAACTTTTGTAAAAAATATGTTTTTTATTAGGTATTACTGTTTATATATAAGTAACATAATTTTAGTTTGTCAGTACGTTTGAAAATGTAGTTGTACTACGAAACAGCTGTCACGGCTAAATTTCAATTAAAGTGACTATGAACAAAGTATATATTTTGTTTATTTTATTAATTTAAAATGTACGGTCACAAAGTAACGGACGAAACCATAAATTCTTTAATAATTTAAAATTTCTCCATTTGTTAAGAACTTTCGAAAACACGCTGTATAATAAGTACTATAATATTTTTCAAATAGGGTTTTTTTAAAAAATGTAAAAACCCTTTTTTTTTACTTTTGTACCATAAAACATAAACATTTTTAATTAGCAGGTATTAGATTATGCTTAGGCAGGCGTTAGATTAAATAGTTTTTTGATATGCCGGTAATGGCAAAAATTAATAACCCATTAGGTTTTTTGTTATTTAAAAACATATACATTTTTATTGTTTCCTTATTTAAATCGATATAAAAACTCCTTTATATACCCTGTATAGCAATAAATTTACACAAAATGTTTCCGTTACTAGGCCGGTAATAACCCAATTTAACTTAAGTGGATTTTATTTATTTTTTCTCTTTTAAACTAAACAAGATACAAACAAAATGAAGGACCACAGTCAGTGGCGGACCATTTTTAACACGCTTTTATTAGCTTGGGTTGTAACTATCTATTTATCTATCTATCTATCTATCTATCTATCTATCTATTTATCTATGTAACGGAATTTTTGAGCCTAATTTTTACCAACTTTCAGCGATTCAATTTCTTTGAAACTTTGCACACGTATCAAGGACCGATGACAATGCAATAATTTAAAAACAGTATCCCGTTATCCTGATTAGGACCGCCAGGATAAATAAATTCCTTTACAGATCCTCTGTGTCTCTTGACAAAATGGCGAAGAAATTTTTTAGTGAATAAACTGGAGCATTTATTTTTAAAAAACTAATTGATATATCGAACTAAAAAATGAAAAATAAATAATAGTTTAAAAAACTAAAAAACACGCTTTTATATGCAACCGAACTAAAAATTAGAAAATAATTTTTCATTACAAAGAGTTTGTCACTTCAGAATAAAAGCGTGGGGTGCTTAATATATTAAATGTTATAATTATTCTATTTGCAAATATCTATGAGGGAAAAGTTATGAAAAAATAGTAAAATGCACCCCACGCTTTTTACTCTGAAGTGACAAACTCTTTGTAATGAAAAATTATTTTCTAATTTTTAGTTCGGTTGCATATAAAAGCGTGTTGTTTTAGTTTTTTAAACTATTATTTATTTGTTATAAATTTTATAAAAAAATTTTTAATAGTCTAAGGCTGGCCGAAAACATTTTTTTTAAGTTATGTTGGTATTATTATTTTTTTGTTTTTATTTAAGATAATTAAAATTGTCCCAACCACAGATGGAGGCGTTTTACCCATAATTAGCCCGCATCTGGTTGGTAAATTGAATATTACCTGCCGCAAACGACAGCTTTATCGACTTTGTAATCAAAATAATTGTAATATATATATATATATATATATATATATATATATATATGTAGGCTTTTTCTATGTTTGTCTAGGGTAAATTAGAACACAGGCAGGTTTCTTTGTTATGCAATTTAATTATAAAAGGAAACTTGGTGATGGTTTGAAACTAGGTCTATTAACAGAGTAAGATTATGCACACTTACAGTTAGTTTATAAACGTCCTTATTGTACTTTTATGTTTCAACAAAGCCACTCACGTCGTTTATGCCATAAGTACTTTAACAACGTCGTTTATCTTTGGCCGTATGCCCGTCTTTTCCGACTTTGGTATCATTAATCCATTAACTACTTTACTTTACTGCTTTTTCGTCTTTCGTCTTTAACTTTCTAGCTTTTTCGTCGTTCGTCGTCTTTTTACTTACTAGCTCCCCCGTCGTCTGACATTGGTGAAAATGTATTCGGCAACATTCTTCTTTTGATACAATCAAAGGCAATTATAAGTTAACAATAAATTTTCAACGCAGCCTCTGGCGACAAAACCGCTTTCTTCCCAGCCCACCAGACACATCTATGGTTGCTTCGAGTCCTGAGTCTATCGAGTAAAGAAGATGATGATCTGCAAAAACAATGCCCAGTATATAGCTTTGCGTCAAGTGGTAGTCGACAGTCGGCAATTCTCCTTGGTAGCTGTCCAAATGTATTTTTTCCTATAGGCTGAGTCATGCATTTCCCATTTTTATAGGACTCAAAAATCTTGTATTCGGTGTAAATGGCCTTAAACGAATATATTTTCTTACCATTTCCACTACATTCAAAGAGTTTTCACTAGACGTTTTTATTACAAACGAGCGATCCTCTCCCTGATTTTGTGTCTGGTAAATTCACCTTACCTTTTATGTGCTGGATATTCTTCATCTAGATCATTTTGAAGATATTCCTTTAAATTGCCGAGATTCAGTATCTTGGACTTCTTCGGCTTGTAATGGTCATTCTGTCTCTTAGAAATACCATAAGTTTACTACATTTGCTGATGTCGATGTTTGCTTCAGATATTATCGTGGCTTTGATCATGGAATATTGGCTCCATAAAAAGGATGATTTAAGCTTTTTTACTTCAGCCGAAAGTAAGCCAGGAGCTCCTTTTCATCCGTAAATTTTTCTTGCCTGCTGTTCAGCACAACCATTTTCGATAACCAAGGGAACTGTTTCTTGTAAGCCTCGCAAGATTCTTGTGGAAAAAGGTCAGCAATGGCCTCTTCGGTGGCCTCTTCAATGTTCATTTTCGAGAAAATGCTGAACGATTTCTCTAAACTCATTGTTTGGTGACGTTGTTTGATAACAACAAATTTGTTTTATACCATAGCAACAGTTTCAGAGCACACTAAATTTTAAGTAAATC
The DNA here is from genome assembly GCA_014170235.1 of Listronotus bonariensis. NCBI lineage: Eukaryota > Metazoa > Arthropoda > Insecta > Coleoptera > Curculionidae > Listronotus > Listronotus bonariensis. Next base: position 35,057 of record JACEGR010001521.1, read on the forward strand.
AAAATACCAACAATAATTAACGACAACTGTCAGTAATACGAGCTGTCAATAATAAACAATAATTTTACTATACCGTGGTGGTCAATGGATAATTTTTATATATTTTTTTATTTTTAGTTTCTTACAGTCAAGTGCATGAAATGAGTATATTAACCTCGTGACTAAAGTGTCTTTTAATCCTTGGTGAATTGTAGCATTTCCTATGGTCGGGCTACAAACCTTTCTCTGCGGAAAAATATACTATTCAAGGCTTCCTAATTAAATATGTACTTGTATGTTTAAAGAATAATGAATGTACGAAAAAAAGGTAATATTTTTTTATTTGAAATTTAAACGATTTTCAATGGCTTTATTTATACACTTCCAAAAAATAGTGATACAGTAGTACTGTCACATAGAGTAAAAAAATTAAATATTGCCATTATACAGTGTGTGACAAAAATTTGGAGGGTTTTTTTTAAATATAAATATAATCTTTACCATATTTTTAGGCAACCCTATAGCAAAACCTTTGCTTAAAAACTATATTTAATATAAAATATTTTTTTATCAGTTTATAGATGGGTGTAGGTAGCTTTCTATTGGAAACTTAGACTATAACGTAAGCTTTAAGAATGTCATACGATTTTACAAGATTTTAGCTTTCTTTATTTTAATATAATTAGAAACATATTCACAAGCTAAATGGTATTTTGTTGGGTACACGCCAAAAGGGACCGCTTTTCCTGAAACAAAATAAAGAACAACCGAGAACAAAAAAATAAAATAAAAAATTGAAAACCAAAAATTGACGTTTCGGTGACAAGTATGCCACAGTTGTTAAGATAAATTAAAAATTGAAAAGCTAATTAATAACAGTGAAAAAAATAAGACGGCAGTCAAACGCAGATGGCGCGTGAGTAGAACTTCATCGTTTGCCCACCAAATTAAAATTAAATAGTTTGCCATTTTGCACTTCAAATCACAAACTTATTTTGTTTTACTAGTAATAAACCGATTCTGAACCAGAACCGAACTGGTTTAGAATTGTTTTAAAGCGCATGTCTAGTTATTTATTAGTTCGGAATTTTTATTTACCGCGAACGATTTTCTATACAGCTGAGGATGTATTCTAACCTAGCCTTTTGGTTAGGTTTTTATGGTTAAATTGGATACTACACAAAAAATTAAATTCAAACAAAAAGGTAAATTGTTATACTGTCGAAAGCCACTCGAGGTCTCTAGGCGGAAGATGACGGATTCCCTGCCTTCTCTCGTTTTTAACATAAGTATGTGTATTTAACTAAAGATAACATTCAAACAACAAGAAATGGTAAAATCTTCTAATATTGTCTATATTTTTTAATTAAATCTTTATTTATTTTATTGCATACATACATTCATACGGAATACAATTAAAAATCCTTTGTTTATATACGCTCAGAATCACAAAAATATAAAAAAAAACATTCAACAGGTATATTAACCCGCAGTAAAAGTGGCAGAAACAAATAAACTGTCATACAACGGTTTATTTCTGTACCACAAAAACAGAAAACAGCTGATCATGTTGACAATGCGCATGAAATTTCGAACTGAACTTTTAGTTCCAACAAAAATCCCAGGACTGCTAATCAGGTTACGAACCGGTAACGAACTGATTCCATTGTAACCCGCGAACACAGAACTGTTACTAAAAATTCAGGATTTTACTAACCGCGAACGCTGCTTTTTCACTGCGCATGCGAATAGTCCCAGAACCGGTTCAGAATCGCACCCGCGAACAAAGCTAATACAATGTTGTTGGAATTTTTATTTTTCAGTGTTGCCATTTTGATTAAATAGTTACACTTTTGAAATCATTATTGGGTTTAAATCCAAAGAAGTAAAATATGATTGTAATCAGGGCCGTGCCTGACGGGCGTTCATTGCGTGCACCGCACGCAGGCGGCCGAAATTAAGAGGCGGCCAAATCGTTACAAGTTGTTTACTGGGCAAAAATACAATCGGTTTGTTTTCATTAAGATACGAAGTAAAAACAGTTTCTCTAATCAAATCTATCTAAAAGAGTTTCTCAGAAATAAGAAATGTATAAAAACTGATTAGGTCGTTGTATGTAATGGGTGCGGCGGTTGCCCATCACGGGTGGACTCCGTCTCCGCTCTCAGGGTTGCCGTGGCCTTTTACGGACCCGGCTTGGACCAGACAGTGTGCCGCATCTAGCTCTCTCACGTAAAGTTGCCCGGTGTAATTCGTTAGTAGGCTGCCTCTTACCACCCGTCCCATGCCAGAGTTTTCGCCGAGTTTCATCGCGTTCGCGCCGTCGTGTATCGAATCGAGATCCTTTAGAATATTTTGTTGTACCGATTTAGGCGGTATAAAATCCGTCATATATTGGTTGTCACTGAAGGAAAAGTCAAAGGGCGAAGGCACCCTAATTTGACGCACGGTGGTTAGCTCTTCCGCGACTGTGTCGCAAGTTACCCCTAGTTCCCCTGACGTTCCTGGAACCAAGTTTGGAGGGCCCTCACCCACGGTACCGACACTCGCCGAAAGTTCTGCTGGTGGGCGTCGATAGTGGTCCTGGTGGGCCACCATCGAAGACCCAACAACTTCCCCAGCAGTGCCGGCATCTTAAATTATCGTATTCCTATGTTCTTTATGTTTGATAATTTTGTCTGTGATTATAATACCAATACCATAATTACTTTTTTCATGTTATTATTAAAGTAAGTAAATTAATTCTATTTTGTATACCTCCCAAGTTGCAAGTCAGCCCAGATCTGCCATTGGCCACTGAGCTTTGTTATCCTAATATGTTAGTATAGATTTAAGGGTTATTCCTTGTTCTTTATGTTTGATAATTTTGTCTGTGATTATAAAACCAATACCATAATTTTTTTCATGTTATTATTTTTGTTTAAATTTTAAATAAAAAAATGTTTATTTTGTGCATTTTTTTCTTAAATTTCATCCAAACATATAAATCTCATAAAACCGGTTTTTAGCCGGTTTTTCTTTAGAAACCGGTTTTGGGAACAAAACCAATATTTTTTTCGTTCTCGATTTCGGTTAACCAAAAACTGATTTTTTTCCCGGTTTGATGCCCTGTGTATAATAATAAACATTAAAAATTAAAGTAGTTTTTTTAATGTTATCTTGGGGGCGGCCATACAGACTGGCACGCAGGCGGCCATATACCCAGGCACGGCCCTGATTGTAATTTATTTATTAGAATGAAATTATAATAAAAAAAACATAAAATAGGTAAAAATATGTTCTTAAAACATTTAAGGAACGCGAAATAGAATATAATATGTTTGCTAAAACGTTTTTTTAATTAATATTTGGTAATTATTTCCAAACCGGATTTTAATGAAATTTGGTTTACCAGGGATTTTTGGGGCGCTGATTACGAATCTGAAAGAATTTTTAGTTTTAACCCCATTTTTCTATTTATTTTACCCATTTTTTCCATAAAATTGTAAAGCTTTCCTTTCAATCGCAGTAGCCTTGGCGCCGATTGGAATGATTGAAAGTAAAGCTTTGCAATTTCATAGCGGAAATAACGGGTAAAGTCAATATAAAAATGGGGTTGATAGAGGTGGAAATTTACCAATTTAGCTTTCAATCAAGAAATGAGGGTAAAAAGAACGGGGGAAATAATGAATTTAGGTTAGCTTCGGTTATCAAGTCTGATGATGAATTTCTCTAGAACGAAAGGTGTTGGACTAAAAATTCTTTCAGATTTGCAGCGGCTGATTAAGACTTGTGACTGCCCTAGGCTATAATAATGAAAAGGCGCCCCCCCGTCACATGCTCATGAAAATTTTTTGACGACCAACAAAACAATTTGCAAACTTGCGGCAACTCCAATTTTTATCGAAATTTTGTTTTTTTGGGGCGCTAAGCACAATCTGAAAGAATTTTTGGCGGAAACGTTTCGTGCTCGAGATATCCATTATCAAAGTTAAAATTTAAACTAATCCTATTTTCACTATATTCCCCCTTCATTTTGTGTTTTAATATATTTATAAAATTTAGTAACATTTTAAAATTGTACTGATATTGCAGAATTGCTTCGACAGATTCTGCCAATAGTTGATTCATTTCGTCGGTCCGCTGACTTGCCATTAATGAAAAAATCTCTCCGAATTGATATAATGTAAAAAAATTAAAAATAAAAGTACTTACATGATTTAATAAATTCTGATTTTTGGTATAATGATCACTGTTTTTTTGTGTAATAACAGATAAAGGAGTTTTTAGAAAATTACATATATTCCCAAGCAGAAAGCTAACGTCATTAGGACGTAATTTTTTGGTCGCATTTTTGGTCATAAGTCATAAGACGTCATCGGACCAAAATTATGACGTCATTTTAACATCATATTACTGACCTATTTTTGACGTCGTTAAAGTGACGTCTCTTCGACGTCATTTTTTTGTTAACCAGCTCATAAAAATTTAACCCGACAGAAAAATTTTGGGTCATTATATGATTCGAGTCACAATCCAACCGGAATATCATATAACAGAAAAATAAGACCAATAATTTTAGTTGTCATCATGTATAAAAGTTAATGCTAGCGCGTAAATATGGTTGTGTGTATAACAAAATATATTGAGTTTTTATACAAATGTGACAGTGACAGTTGTGCATGACCGTCTGAATCCTGGTTAATGATGTCTTTGCTGACCAAAAATGACTAAAAAGAGACGTCAGCTTTGATGCTTGGGTTATTCCATATCGGGATGTGGGGACATAGGGTCTAATAACGGTGACAGTCCTGATATATCGGGACGGATGGCATCCCTAATCTTGACTATTTCCCATCAACCAAATTCTGTCTAGGCCCTTGTGCAGTGTACCGTTCGAGAAATCCGCCTAGGAAGCAAAAAAATCCTCTGTCGTATTTCCCGATACAACGTGCTTCTAATGGACGCACGCATGTACCTATATTTTCCGATGTGTTCATTATAAAATCGTATACGTTGAGTAAAAACCAAAGTTTTTTTTAATTACCTTTACATCGCTAAGTTGATAAATGCCCCGTTTCTCAGAATTTTTAAAGATAAAAAAGTTGCAGGTTACGCCAAAATAAATCCACTTACAAAGTTACAAAAGGACCGCCAGAACTATAACCAAGAATCAGGATTAGAAAAAACCCCTTTTGTTTGTCCTTTTGACAGTAGGTACCTATCATAAATTATACGTTTTTTACTTTAAATGAATAAAAGCTATTTTTGTAATTTTCATTTTTAAAGCACTATATGCATTTTTTTAAGATGGTACTGGCGGTACATCTTCTCTATAAACTGCGCTTATAGTTTAGCGCCTTAAAAGAATAAAAAGTAGAAAAACAATCTGTTTGCTAAACCGGTAATACATCGTTATTATTTATTTTGCGCACAAGGTATCTATCGACTCTACAAATTCAATCATAAACTATACAGGAGAGCGCCATCTATTAATAAATAGAAGAAGGTACTGCCGAGAAAAGCACACTTGCCACCTGGTTTAACACTGGAATATAAATTATTCAACAGCACTTGTAGCGCCACCCTATAAGGTCACGAGTTACTAAGTTATTTTGAATATTTAACGGCTTTTAGGTGCGATTTTTTCCAATTGGACGCCACTCTTAAGTACAATTCTAACAGCAAAAAGCAATGATTTCACCTAATCCTATTCAGTGGCATCGCTAGAAAGGGACCCGGTTCCCCTAAAATATCTCCGGACCCCCTAAAAGGAGAAATTTTCCACAGTTATTTTAAAAAGACATTAATAGAGAAAAACTTTTTAAACAAAATTGATTTTTGTTTGATGGGCCTAAAATGCTGTTTTTTTTTTGGTAGTACCATAAAGTAACGTACCTACGGATAATATAAAATGTAAATTTCGGAAAAGATTACTAATCGGGCCCCATTGACGTGTAGTAAAGGCTGAGACTGTAAAGGATGAAAGGTCATTGAGAATGTCCATATTATAAATATATAAATTAGGTTAGATCGCTGTATTTTGGCCCAAGGAATGTGTGGTTACAATTTTGTACAGACCTTTTAAAGACACCCTGTACTTTAAATGCTCAATAACAATCATTACATGTTGTGGTCGTGCACTTATAATATTAATTTTAACCTTTCAGTTGGTCGCGCGCGGACTCTTGCTCCGTTAGCTCCGTACCGATCTATATTCCTAATATATGTTTTATATTTTAGTTGATTATTTTAAGTGATATGTTTTCATAGTTCCAACTAGCAACATAACACACATAACCAGGTTTAAAATAAAGTATTTTATGTTCAGTAGTTGTAATAATTTCATAATGTCCTAAAAATAAGAAGTAAAGCAATCTAATTTACGTGCGGACTAGGAGTCCGCAGCGACCAGTGGTGTGCTAAAACCTTCGCGACCATTGAAAGGTTAAAGGGCACGAATTTTTTGAAGGTATTTTCAACAAAATGTTGGCATAAGATCGCAAAAATAAAAGCACTTTAATAAACAACAATCTGCTAGACCAGTGGCGACGTCAGGAGAGGGTGTAAAATTGGTTTGCCCCCTGTGTGGCGGGACAGAAAAGAACATGAGAGTTAAATATTTAGAATTGCTAAAAATAAGGATTTTTTTGGTCATCAAAAATTTCATACCTAAAGCTGTTTTGACAGTTTGAATGTTTGAAAAATTGCAGCAAAGAAAACTTTTATGCAAGAAATCTTTCAAACTGTAAAAACAAATTTAAAAAAAAATGGCCACCCCTAAGAATGTTCGGTCCACCTTGGCCACCCCTAAACCAAAAAGCTACCGTTGCTACTGTGCTGTACACCTACTAACCTAGTATTGTCAGATTTTTTTAACGCACGGCGATTTTCTTTGGCAGTAATAATCCATTGTTACTATTTTGGAGGTAAGAAATAATCCAGTATAGCTCCATTCCTTAAAATACATACAATCTTCAAACTGGGTTTTCTCATGATTAAGTTTACCTATCATAGGCTTATGATAAATAAAAAAATACCCCCAAGAAATACTTCTACACTCCACCCCCTTCATAATTTTTTTCGACGCAGAAATTAAAAATGTTTTAATTTAAAAAATGAAGTTGATGGTCATTGGGTCGCCAGGTATACATGAAGTTCTTTTTATTATTATTCTTTTACCCATTTATTTATTTATTAATAATTCATTAACAAGAATTAATTTAGTTTACATACATTTACTTATACATACATTTATTATTCTACGCACTTAATTTATTAAAATACGCATTTAATTTATTGAAATTTCCCCCAACGTTTAGGATAAAATCATTGGTAATTTTCTAGAAACCTGCGGCAACTCCGATTTCGACGAAATTTGGTGTACGGGGGTTTTTGGGGCGCTGATCACGAATCTGAAAGAATTTTTGGCGGAAACTTTTTGTTCTTGAGATATTCATCATCAGACTTAAAATTTAAACTAATCCTATTTTTACAATATTCCCCCTTCTTTTGCACACAATTCTTGATTTGAAGCTAAAGTGGCACACAATATTTGATTTTCACCTTTTCAAACCCCGTTTTTTACGTATTTTACATTATTTTTGCATTAAATTGCATAGCTATACTTTGAATCATTTTAATCCCAGTGTGCCATGAAGCCCTATGTGTATGTATGGTTGCCGCATTATTAAAGAAAAGCCACGCAATTTAATGCAAAAATAATGTAAAAATGTAGAAAAACGGGGTTTTAACGGGTGAAAATCAAATATTTTGTGACACTTTAGCTTTAAATCAAGAATTGTGTGCAAAAGAAGGAGGATATAGTGAAAATAAGCTTAATTCAAATTTGAACTTTGATGATGAATATCTCGAGAACGAAACGTTTCCGCCAAAAAATCTTTCAGATTCGTGATCAGCGCCCCAAAAACCCCTTATACCAAATTTCGTTAAAATCGGAGTTGCCGCAGGTTTCTAGAAAATTACCAAATCATTATTTGTAGTGTAAAGTGTGAAATATGTTATTTAATTAAAAATTAAACTAGGATTTTATTAAGATTAAAACCAAATATTCCGCCTAATTAAAAAAACAAAGTTGATGATGGCGGCTCAAAGACGAAACGTCGGATATTAAATTTAATGACATCATTTTACAGAATAGAAAACAGTAAATGTTACAATGTTGTTTGTTTTAAAATATCTCTTTAAATAAACTTAGAAAAAAATGTGGAAAATTATTGATTTTTTCTGGATATTCTCGGATCTGCTCTAACCATCTCTGAGATCCGAATGGTATTTGTAACAGCCCGTATAAAAATAAAACACAGGTATAACAAAAAATATATATTTATTTTGTCTTAACTGTTGTTTCATTATTCTTAGATGATGCACCAGATGTATTATTTTTATTGTTTCTACTTTTATTAAAATTCCTATTATCATTTTTTCTTTTTGTGAATATGAATTTTGGCCTCTGTAAGGTATAACTTCTCCAGGAGCTTGATAACTAAAAAGAAACAGTTAATAAATTTTAAAAATGCAAAAATACAGTATTGAAGTAAACAGTTGGGTCATATAAATTTTTAAATATAAATAAGACAGCAATAATAGCTTTGTTCGCGGGTCTAGTAATGAACCGATTCTGAACTAGAACCGAACTGGTTTAGAATTATTTTAAAGCGCATGTCTAGTTATTTATTAGTTCGGAATTTTTATTTACCGCGAACGGTTTTCTATACAGCTGAGGATGTATTCCAACCTAGCCTTTTGGTTAGGATTTTTATGGTTAAATTGGATATTACACAAAAAAATTAAATTCAAACAAAAAGGTAAATTGTTATACTGTCGAAAGCCACTCGAGGTCTCTCGGCGGAAGACGAGGGATTCCCTGCCTCCTCTCGTTTTTAACATAAGTATGTGTATTTAACTAAAGATAAAATTCAAACAACAACAAATGGTAAAATCTTGTAATATTGTCTATATTTTTTAATTAAATCTTTATTTATTTTATTGCATACATACATTCATACGGAATACAATTAAAAATCCTTTGTTTATATACGCTCAGAATCACAAAAATATAAAAAAATATTCAACAGGTATATTATCCCGCATAAAAAGTGGCAGAAACAAATAAACTATAATACAACGGTTTATTTCTGTACCACAAAAACAGAAAACAGCTGACCATGTCGACAACGCGCATGAAATTCCGAACTGAACTTTTAGTTCCAACAAAAATCCCAGGACTGCTAATCAGGTTACGAACCGGTAACGAACTGATTCTATTGTAACCCGCGAACACAGAACTGTTACTAAAAATTCAGGATTTTACTAACCGCGAACGCTGCTTTTTCACTGCTCATGCGAATAGTCCCAGAAGCGGTTCGGAATCAAACCCGCGAACAAACCTAATACTTTAAGCAGTAACTTCTAAAAATACAGACAGTGTAATCCTTTCGCTAATGCTTATCTATACTAATATATAAAGAGGTAAAATTTGTAACTTAGTTTGTGGGTTTGTTTGTAGCCGCTAATCTTCGGAAGTACTAAACCTATCATAAAAATTCTTTCACAATCAGAAAGATACACTATTCAGGAGTGTTATAGGCTATATTTTTACTATGATTAAACAAAAAGTTCAGATATTAAAGCCCAACGAAGTGGACACGGGTCTACTAGTACTGTATAAATATTCGAATTTACAGTAGGTACCACATTAGAGTTCTGATAATAATGTGAACACCTAGTATAAAAAAAGTATACATTTTGGGAATTTTAAAAATATACATTTTTGGGAATTTTAAAATAAGTACCTATACATTTTAATTAGTTTACTTAACATTAGGAAATTTGCTACATAAAAATATACGTGAGGTGTCAAGGTCTTAAAAGTATAAATTAAACAATTTTCTAGGTTACTTTTATAATAATAAAATAAAAAACATTAAACAAACTGGGTAGCGTAGAAATGCAAAACAAACACTGGAAAATTTGATATTTAAAAAGAGAGAAAAGAAGTTAGAGAGATTATTAGATAAGAAGTAGTTAGTGAAGTCAAGCATAAAGTTAAAGTTTTAGTTCAGCCCCGTACGGGCTACTCCTAGTGGGGGGTATGCCCGTACTAAATTAAGTTAGTTCAATAAGTTAAGTTGGGTTTTAAAAAATGCAAAGTTAGTTTTGATGGTCCACCGGTCTCATGGTCCCAAGAAGATAGTTCCATATGGTAGATTTGTCCAAGTGACGTAAAGTGACCCTATATGTAATTCCAAATTATAAGTCACATATGGTGGCCCACCATATGTGACTTATAATTTTGGAATTGGTGTTTGTTTTGCATTTCTACGCTACCCAGTTTGTTTAATGTTTTTATTTTATTATTATAAAAGTAACCTAGAAAATTGTTTAATTTATACTTTTAAGACCTTGACACCTCACATATATTTTTATGTAGCAAATTTCCCAATGTTAAGTAAACTAATCAAAATGTATACTTATTTTAAAATTCCCAAAAATGTATATTTTTAAAATTCCCAAAATGTATACTTTTTTATACTAGGTGTTCACAATAAAGCAGAATAAACTTTTCAGTTTTGTTATGTATGGAATTTTACGTAATATTAAAACAGGCTGTTTAAAAAAAATTGTACCAATTTAGTTAAGCTGATTGTAAAACAATTTACAGCAAGACAAATTTCCAGCAAAAAAATATTTCACACTGTAAAAAAACAAATGGAATTTAAGTTTTTCTTTAAATTACTTAACAACCTCATAACTAGTTTGTGTTTATTAAACTTACCCTAATTCTTTTGTGCTTAATGGTGCTACAGACAAACATATATGAATTAAAGGTAATTTGCGTTTTACAACTAATTGATCTAATTCAGGAGATAAAGGATCCCAATATTCTTCAACCCTAAAAAAATATTGTTTTAATATTTTGCTTTACATTAACATAACCCCTGTATCCCATCGAAAACAGTCTAGCAAAATTTCTTCTTGTGATTTATTGTCTAAATTTTTAAAATTTCTATAAAACTCCAGGAAAAACATTGGAGCCTGTGATTTGCACGCAATACGTAGGGTGTTCGAAAAGTTTTGAGATATACGTAAATTTATTTGATTTTTTCAAAATAATTTCCACCACATTGAATACACTTTTCCATTGTAACAAACCAGTCACTGAAAATAGCTTTCCACTTTATATTTGGAACATCAGCGCATATTTTATCCCAGGCCTCCAGTAGCGCGTCTTCAGTTTTAAACTTTTGTCCTTTCAGTTGGCTCTTGACAAAAGGAAACAACCCAAAGTCACACTGTGCAAGGCGGGGCTATAAGGCGGATCTTCCAAAAGTCTCAAGCCTACATCTGTCAAAAATTGACTGGTAAGTTCAGCTCGATGAGGTGGGGCATTGTCATGATGAAGGTACCAGCTAGCGAGTTGCGAGTTTGGGCGAACCACTCTTAACTTTTCTATAAGTTTTGAAAGGCATACTGTAGTGTACCAGAGAGCATTTACGGTCTTCTGTTCTCGGAGCATAACACGTTCAATTATTCCTCTTGAACCAAAGAAAACAACTATCATTATTTTTTTTACAGATCTTGATTTGCAAACTTCGGTCGGAGTTTCTTCACCTTTGAAAACCCATATCTTATTCTGTTGTTTAGTTGGGACGTCGTCATAATAAAGATAAGTTTCATCTCTCGTGACGATCGACACTATGTCTTTAGATTTACCCTCCTGAAATTTGGACATCATTTTTTACACCAATTCACTTTTTGTGTCTGCTGCTCGGGAGTTAACTTGTGTGGAACCCATAGAGTACAAATTTTTCTAAAACCCAAGTGCTCATGTATGATCGTGTGTAATGTTGCTAAACTAATGTTCAATGTCTCTTCTAACTGTCGATAGGTAATTCGTCGGTTTGTTTTTATAGCTTTTTGGACGGCAGATATGTTTTCTGGGGTAACTACTTCACACGGTCGACCTAAGCGTGAGGCGTCTTCAAGCGAAAACGAGCCCCGCTGAAATTGTTTGTACCATCTGCATATGGTCGCACGAGATGGACAGTCATCACCAAGTAAAGGCTTCATTTCTTTTAAACACTGTTCTTGAGATAACCTACGTGAAAAGTTGTATTTCAAAACTGCACGGCACTCGATAGTCGTCCACGACGCCATTGCGCTAAAATCGCTTGACACGAACTGGCGCAAAACTGATAGTTTACTAATAACTATGTAGGACTACGACATGTCATGACATGTACAAACAAAAAACATCAATTTTACTTTCCTGCACCGTTTAGTTACAAAGTATCTCAAAACTTTTCTGAACACCCTACGTATATGATTTTCCTTGTATTTTGTTGCCAGAGCACAAATCCGTAGTCAATTTTTCTCCAGCAAATAAAAAAAAATTGTAAAACGCCATACGCCGATTTTAATGATTTAACAGAACTAACCCATTTTTCTATATATATTTATCCCTTTCCTTCCATAAAAAAATTGGCTTTTAAAAGGTGGAAACCAAATATTGAGTATACAGATGTATAATAGGCCTTTTCATCACTTTTCTGCGCATGTGTTAGAATCTTTTTCGTACTTTTTTGTAAATAACTCTACTAGTGTGAAAAAATATATATATTAAAGTCAATTATAAGTTCTGAAAAAAGTGAAAATCAAAAGAATGTATTAACTAAAACCAACTGGAAAAAATCCATAATCCATTAAAACTATCAGCAATTTTAGGCGTTCAACCAAATATAACCGCGGAAATAATTGGTGACAACTTTGACGTATAATACATCGTTTAAACGTCAACATAACCGATGGTAAATACCGTTTTGTGAATTGGTTCTTCGCCTAAAATTGATGTATGTCGTCCGTACGAAAACACTGATCTCAATGGATTGCCAATGTTATAACCTGCGCGAAACAAAGTTACATTTCATGGGCGAAAAAACCGGTTTGTATGCAAGCCAGTTGAGGGTAAACGCACCCGGACCCAAACAAACTATTCGCATTATAGGAAGAGATTTGTTGACCGCGTTTTGCGGACAACCATGACATTTTAGCAACCTTTTTTGAGTGTCCCACAATTATGAGCTTCAACTGAATCATAAATAGATTGAAACACCATCGATGGTTTTTGCGGTAATTTATTTGTTTGTAGAGATAATATTCCTCGCCCATCCATTATTGATGAAAACGGTGGGAAAGTTTTGAATTACCACCATTTCAATATTGCTACTACGCTTGCGCTCGTATGATGAAAAGGTCTAGTAAAATTATAAATAAAAAGAAATCAAGAAATTAACCGGTGACATGCAAACACACGTAATAGTTATGTTTAAGAGAATAATATAAAAAAACTCTAGAACAGTATAAATCTTACGTCCTATATCCTAATTTGGTAATTTGATGCAAAGTGTTGTTGTATTCCCTCTTCACGAATTTCTGCACTGGGTAATTGTTTTACCAACAGATGGCCCAAATCCCAGTCCAAACAACTACTTTTGAATCAGGAAATGTGTTAAGTGAATGTTCTAAGAGGTTGCGTATTTTACTACCTCCCCTCACCTTAAATTAACAAAAAAAAAATATATTATAACTGTATCAACCTCAATTGGTTTTAAACAGGGTCTTTCAAAACAAATGCCAAATAATTATGCTTGTCACGCATTAGGTAGCTTGGCTGCGGTAGTCTGGCGGTAATCTACTCGAATTCAAAATTGAAGTTGGAGGAGCGCTCGGTTTTGTATACTTCCGTCCGAAAATATAGGTTATCTTTGTGACGTCACCTTTTTGCCATAAGATTTATTTTATCTGACAAAATAAACTAATAGTTGCCTAAAATAAAATAAAATCACTTAACTGCAGTACTAATAACTACTCAATTTATCCATAAACAGTAAAAGTCCAATCCTCGGTCGAGTTAACATGTCCGAAGGGAGTCCTTGCTGGGCTCTCACGCGGTGTCGTGCATGGTGGATGTTGAAGAGGTGTTGGTTCTGGTTAGTTAGGAAATAATTAATAGTTTAAAAAAAACTAAAAAAACACGCTTTTATATGCAACCGAACTAAAAATTAAAAAATAATTTTTCATTAAAAAAAATATTTTCACTTCATAGTAAAAAGCGTGGGGTGCTTAATATATTAAATGTTATAATTATTATATTTGCCAATATCTATGATGGAAAAGTTATGAAAAAATAGTAAAATGCACCCCACGCTTTTTACTATGAAGTGAAAATATTTTTTAATGAAAAATTATTTTTTAATTTTTAGTTCGGTTGCATATAAAAGCGTGTTTTTTAGTTTTTAAACTATTAATTATTTTTCATTTTTAGTTCGTTATATTGCACAAAATTCTTAATATAACAGTAAATTAGAACATACTATTTAATTAAGCAGCAAAAGAAAATAACCAGCCCCTATGAAATGACAATGGTAGCAAATTTTAAAATTTGCAAAAGATTACAACTCACTAAAAAATTTCTTCTTCATTAAGTAGCAAAGTTTCAAATTTTGCCAACAGATGGCAATCAGGCAATGTTTGGACCGTTGCCAACATTTTGCAATCCACTAAAAAATTTCTTCTTCATTTAATAGCAAAGTTTGAAATTTTTCCAACAGATGGCATCTAGGTGTTGTTTTTATAATATAATGGAATTTTTTTCCTGGCGATTAAAAAAAAAAGATAAAGGGATACTGTTTGCAGATTATTGCATTGTCATGGGTCCTTAATACGTGTGCAAAGTTTCAAAGAAATCGAATAGCTGGAAGTTGGTTAAAATTAGGCTCAAAGATTCCGTTACATAGGCAGCCAGATAGATAGTTACAACCCAAGTTAATAAAGCGTGTTAAAAAGATAGGAAACTCACGCTAAATTGAAGGCATCTTTCTTCTGGAGCTAAGCGCTGTGAGCGAAGATTCCTATATGCTGATGGCTTTTCTGTTTGGTATTGAACAGAGGTATTTCCCAAATGGCGGGAAATGGATGGGCGTGCCGCGGGAAGTGTCAGTTTTGACAGTGAAGGTTATACGCAACACCAGTAGCAGAT
Source organism: Listronotus bonariensis (assembly GCA_014170235.1). NCBI lineage: Eukaryota > Metazoa > Arthropoda > Insecta > Coleoptera > Curculionidae > Listronotus > Listronotus bonariensis. Next base: position 50,076 of record JACEGR010001521.1, read on the forward strand.
CTTGGATTGACAGCTGACAATTTATGCATTGCATCGATTTGTTTATTTTAATAGCTACATTTTATAAAAAGTTTTGGAATCTCTGGGAGCACAGGCTCGATTATCCAGAGTTTCCACCTACAAAAAGCCCTGGAAAGGGGAGAGCTGGCAAATTGCCTCTGTAGCAGAGCCAAATAACCAAATCCAGAATCCAGACTAAAAAGCAAAAAATAATACTAAAACCGCGAAAAAAGCTTCCAGTACGATTGTAAACAAAGAGTCACGGAAAAAGATTACGTCACAAAATTTAGTGAACATCAGCTTAACTGGGATCGAGCGCTCCTTATTAAAAAGTTTATTTTCCTTGGGGCGAACACACTTGACAGCCAACTATTCTCGGCTGTAGCAGCCAATAGAAATGAGTCGATCGCGCGGGCACCCAAAGTCGATTGATGAGATAAGGTCACGACATTCGCCATATTGACTAGCGCGGCTGTGACGTCAAGTCGGGCCATTTTCGGCCATGTTTGATTTTAGGCAGATCAGTGGCGTAGAATTAAGGAGAAAACAAAAAGAACTGTATGTTGTAAACAAAATTTATTGGATTATTTTAATAGGCATAACTTAAAACAAAACCATAAATGTGGTTTAATTATTGAAAATTAAAAATTATCAAAGCGACGACAGGACGATGAGGTACCTGGCAGAGCAAAACATTTTCCATAGTTCCGTAATTCAAAAACCATTTTAAGAACTTTGTATACAGGGTGTCCGCTAATGAATGGTACACAGAAAAACCACAGATTCCTTATGCCAAAATATTAAGATTTAACCAAACATACCTAATATCCAAAAGTTTATAATAAGGAAGATACGGGGGTGTCATAGTAAAAATCTTAATAAAACGGTATCTAGGGTTTTAAACATTAGCTTTTCAGATCTAATATTAATTTTTGTGTGTAGACTAGAGGGCGATGGGTACACTATTTAAAATTCTCTAAAAGTACCCAATTTTTTGGTACTACTCTGTATATATGTAAACTAGTAAGTAAACATATCAGAAATGATCGAAATGCATGAATAAAAATATTTATATCCCTTTAACACCCCGTATCTTCCTTATCATTAAGTTTTGGATATAGGTATGTTTGTTTAAATCCTAAATGGGTATTTTCGCATAAGAAATCTGAGGTTTTTTGTGTACCATTAATTAGCGGACACTCATCTGTATCATATGTATATAAAAACACGAATGACTGAAAACTATTCGACTAAACACTATCAAAATCTCTAAAATAAAACTAGTCCGAACCTATAATATGTGAAGTCTCTAAACTAACCAAAAACATTAACAACTGGAAATCCTTGCAAAATATACAACCAAAATGAAAATGGCAAATTTCCACAGTTTTTACCAAACAAAGCTTCGACAAGGCACGACTCTGTCATCAGCTGATAATGCTACCAACTTTGAACAGAACTGCCAACCGAAATCGTAATTCTCACACCTTCACGTCCCTGACAAAAGCTATCCCCGGTCTTGCTTATGTCTAAACCCCTTCTCATAAAGAAACTCTGGTTTGTTACTAATGGTTTGAGGTATGTTTTACGGGTTGTCTATATTAAACGCCTAGATATAAAAATCATTCATCATTCATTCAGGTATCTTTCGTATTTGTGTTCGAGTGTTTACGAATAAATTCACTGACTGATCGTTCATGAAATATTTCACGACGACATACGAATATTCGGAAGAAATATTCGAAACATTTCGAATATCTCGATGTTCGAATATTATTCAGAAGAATCATTTTGAAAGGTTTCAACGCTAATCGCGCGGGTACCTGTAGAAAAGGATGAATTAACTGCTTATTCCTTTTTGTTTCTTTCGACTTAAAAAGTAGATAATTATTGCATCTTCTACGTCCACCATTGTCATAAAAATCTTTAAATAAACACTTAATGAAAACCACAACTAAAACCCGCAATCACGATAAAATTGATGTTAAGTAGTTGCAAACTGTCATGTTTTAATAAGTTAGGTTGGTAGTTATGCATCAAATATTTGAAAAACAAATACGACGTGTTCTAATCCTTCAAAAAATTTGGCAATGCGACCTCATATATCATATCATCATATTCTAAGCAAAATTTTTTATCAAGAATAACTTTTTGTTCAAAATAATGTTTTTATCAATTTTTAGCTTCTATTGTAATGGGGATATTTAAATATTAGTTTGATTTTAAAAATAAAAGTGCTTAAAACTAACATAATGTCTAAAATGTATTTGTCTATATACTTTTTTCTATCACAGTACATAAATAAAAATAGACGTATCTTTTGATTTTTTACTGAATTTATGGATAAATGCTATTCATTGTAAAAAAACAGATATACATGTTATTAATTATAAAAACGACATTGTTCACATAAATAAACATATTCATCACAACATTAGTCCAAAAAGTGAACCTCAATGGGTGTTTCGTCCTCATAAAATGGAGAAAGCGACTTTAAAGGATATACTAAAAGAAGCATTAGGTAATTACAGTGGCTATTTATACACGTCGATATGTGGACAAAAATTTCTCATAGATTACCAGATAATAACAAAACAACTGTTTTTTTTTACTTTGCCAATATGGAAATATGCAGCTTTATATGGTATGTGGTCTTTTTTATAATACAGAAAAGTGCCTTGCCATTTGATTTTTCCTCTGAAGTTTAAGGTTAACTACAATTAATATAAGAAAAAAGTGTCTATTGTTTATGGTAATTTTCTAGAAACCTGCGGCAACTCTGATTTTAACGAAATTTGGTAAACGGGGGTTTTTGGGACGCTGATCACGAATCTGAAAGATTTTTTGGCGGAAACGTTTCGTTCTCGAGATATTCATCATCAAATTTCAAATTTAAACTAAGCTTATTTTCACTATATTCCCCCTTCTTTTTGCACACAATTCTTGATTTAAAGCTAAAGTGTCACACAATATTTGATTTTCACCTTTTAAAACCCCGTTTTTCTACGTTTTTACACTATTTTTGCATTAAATTCCGTTGGTTTTCTTTGATAATGCGGCAACCATACATACACATAGGGCTTCATGGCACACTGGGATGGAAATGATTCAAAGTATAGCTACGCAATTTAATGCAAAAATAATGAAAATACGTTAAAAAACGGGGTTTTAAAGGTGAAAATCAAATATTGTGTGCCACTTTAGCTTTAAATCAAGAATTGTGTGCAAAAAGAAGGAATATTGGAAAAATAGGATTAGTTTATAATTCAAGTCTGATGATGAATATCACAAGAACGAAACGTTTCCGCCAAAAATTCTTTCAGATTCGTGATCAGCGCCTCAAAACCCCCGTATACCAAATTTCGTCAAAATCGGAGTTGCCGCAGGTTTCTAGAAAATTACCTTGTTTTTATGGTTGATAAAATCTAGAAGGTTTGTATTTTATAAAAAAAATCATATGTACGATTTTTATTATATATGTATTTATTTTTAATCTGTCTTGCAATAAGATTAAAAGCAAACAAAGTTTAAGATTTGATAAGGATTTCAAAAATACATCGAAAAACATATTTTTGTTTTTGAGCTTATTTTACTTGTGAAAGAGTAAGCAAATATTTGTTGTATTAATTAGATGCAACTTTCTATAAAATTTAATTTTTAGTTACGAGAGGTCCCGAAAAACAAGATCCATAAAAAAAAATTAAAAACACTTAATTTGCCGAAATTTCTTAATTTAGATGTTATTTACGTATATTTAACTTAGTATTTATAGGGTGGGTGTGGATTTGTCAGTGAATTCACTGCGGTTTACTATACTGTTCTCTTGTGAGATCTCACATTGAATATGCTTCTATGATATGGTCCCCTTTTATAATATCTATAAAACCCAGTTAGAGAATGTTCAAAAAAATTTGTGAAGTATTGTGCATTTAAACTGAACATGCGGGATAGGGTCGAGGAAGTCTCCTCTCATCTTAACCTGCCACCTCTGGAGGTTAGAAGGGCGGTTAGTGATTTGTGTTTTATTCACAAATTAATCAATGGAAACATTGATTGTCCGCTTCTTCTTGGGCAAATTTGTTTAAAAATCCCTACTCGATCGCTTAGAAATAATCAGCTATTTTCAGTTCAATTTCATCGGACTAACTATGGTTTTCATGCTCCAATCTCACGTTCCCTAGCATATTTGAATGCTCATCCTAGTATAGATCCTTTTGGAAGCTCACTTAATCTCTTTCGAAAGCAATGCTTCAGATCACTATTAAGTGGTTAATGTAAGTGTTAATTTGTAGATTCTATAACTATGATTTTCTGATATATGTATAAAGTAATTTTATTTTATGTTTAATACTTATCTTTTAATATTTTATGTATCTGTAAGAAATGTTATAATGGGGTATCCCGTATATTGCTTAAATAAATAAATAAATAAAAAGTATTTATTAATGTTGTTACGTAATTGTAAGTAAATAATAGAGACATTTTGCACCTCTTAAAATAACAGACGTTTTTTGGCCTCTCTTATGGTTATCGTTATTAAACATAACGATTACGGCAGCAGTTTTAGACAGATATTTTGCAGCCTCTTTTAAGAAATATATCTTGCGTCTGCGCAACACTCCTCTAAAAAGAGGTATGTGGTCTGCGCTTTCGACACATAACCTTATTTTTGCCTGTGGTTCACCCATTTTAAAGTTAACGAAAAATCTGTATTTACTTTTATTCTTCATAAGATATAAATTTATATTTAAATATATGCAAACACTTCTGTTGATTTCGTTTTTTAAAGTAGATGCAAACAATACAGTATAAGCAAAACACAAAAGTAAGGTTAGGTTTTAGAGGTGTGACTGCGATCGCAGTCGCTGCTACCAATCACCGGTTATTAACAAATCATTTTGGTAGCTGCTACTTGCGCCTGGCGATAGCAGTGAAAGAATCACTCTTTAATATTCGCAGTTCGCAGAGGTGGCGCTGCCCGTAACCACAACATTAAACGGCGACTGCGATCGCGGGACGGTGATTGTGATTGCGATTGCGATTCAGTGATTCTAACCTCTTTCGTTTATGTTTATGGTGATTATGCATGTTTACGTTAGTGAAACGGGATGCGAATTGGCTTGCTTACCGCATGAAAACTATTTTTTTATCAATTTGATTTGGTAATAAATCTATCGCGAATGGGTTGCCTAAAAATATGATCAAAGCTGTAAATGTTTATAAAAAAATAAAGAAATTTGATATACATCGTGTAATGTCCGTTTTTTTTCCTACATTTACTTATATGCTAATGCAAATTAATAATTAAATTATATGTATATTAAATGACAGAATGTATTTTAAAATGATATATTTTTTCTTCATTCAATTTTAACAAGGTTAACTATGACTTTATTTATAAAAATTTAGCATGTTCCCGTAAAGAGTGATAATATCACAGTTTTCAGTAGCAGCTACTTTTAGATAGCAGTAGCAGCGATCACCGATATCAAAAAATCACTGTTAAGCCCACCGCTATTAGGTTTGGTAGTAGAATAAAAAGCAAGTGTTCCAGATTGTAACATCTAAATTAATTACTGATTTAGAATATCCGTAAAAGTGCAAGTCCGTTTTAATTTCTTAACACCACTTGATTTTTATTACTGCTATAGATTTTTCGCTAATTAGAGCCTAGGTATAAATGATATTTTAATTAATACGGCATAAAATTTTAACCTTTTAAATAATTCATATTAAAATTTCTACAATCCGGCAACCACGCAGTTTAACAATAACGATATCGATAAGCTCTTCGGTATTCATCCGTAATTAAAGGAGTCCGTTATGGTTAATAACGATAACGGATCATGTTTGCGTTACTGCGCAATCTCAGAATAACGTTAACCACAACGGAATTGCAAAATAAGAGGTGCAAAATGTCTCTAATATGTAATCTTAACAGTTTTTATTTTTGGATAGTCTTTTTGTTGGGTACACGCCTGGATTTAATTTTTTCTTGAAAACTAAGCAAAATAAAAAAAAATAAGGGACAAAAAAGTTGTATCTTTATGGGCCTACTCTGAAGAAAATAAAAGAGTTGTATTAAACTCAGTGGCGTACATTTTTTGTCACAAATATTCGTTAATGTGCCGCTCGAGACCCTACTGGACTTTAGAAATTTAATAGTCAGAGCTAAATTAGTCCCTTAGTGCTACAAATAACATTATCAAATTTCATTAAAATTGGAACAGGGATATTTACGATATTTATTTAAAAAAAAACAACAAAAAAAAAAGTTGAATACCCTATATCTTGAAAACTATACAATTTTAGACCAATGTTCGTTAAAACTTTTTTTCATGAAATTAGCCCATAAATGGGTTTTTGAATTTTTACCGCAACCCTGTATATTTTTGTACATTGCCTCCTATTTCTAATTACCCTTTATAATAATATTACAGTATTGCTTTCTGCATATGCAGAGCATGATACCATATTAAATTATACAGTGTTTCTACGTAAGTTGGGTCATGTGGAAAAACTTTTTTATTATTGATTTTACGAAAAAAGTTATTCTTTATTAAAAGTTCTGCATGGTCCAAAACCTAAAAAGCAACCATCAGATATAAAATTGTATCAGCCATCTTACGTCTAGGATAGGGCGGGGCTAGTTGAGCAATTTTTCACTTGATCGGTTATAGCTCCTCAACAATATGTCTTAATGGCCTATGATGCATACTGATGGATTGGCAATTTATCCCTTAGCAATAGTGTCCATAGTAACTTCTTTTTAGTAAGCTAAATTAAGGAGCTACATCTATTTTAATGTAGATAGTCAGGTATGCTCAACGTACCCCATAGGTGAGGTAAGTTGAGCAAGGGTATGGGGCTAGTGGAGCACTTAGAAAGTACAGCCAAATTATAGGTTTAATGTTAGGTAGGTTTACAATAAAAATACATTTTGACAATTTGCTTTTTATATTTATAATCCTATAGTCACAAAACAACAAATCTCATCAATAAAACTGCAACGTACCTATCTTAGCCTAACTACTGAATTTAAACTTGAATATTTGTATATAATTATTATTAACATAGCTTATACAAATCATAAAAAAAACATTTAAGACATTTAGGAGTCTAAATCTTCATTTAAAACAAAACAAAGTAATTTTTTATTTGGTAAAAAAAAACTAAAAATCAAATCAACAAAACATCAACTCCAAGTTAACTTTATTATAGCATTAATTAAAGATTAGACTTTCTATTAATAAACAGACTTTATATGCAACTATCAATATTGCTGATATAATTTTAAAAAATATATTAAATAGATATTATTTGTCTGTGATTTGGCTCCTTTTCTTGGACCAGCCTTTGGGTATGGTGGAACTATTTCCGGAGAAAATTTATGAATTAGATAGGTCAGCTCGTTTTTTTGTTGCTTGTACGGGATGCAGCCTCATATAAGTCTTGAGTAGTATAGGAACCTCTAGTAGTCGAACTTTTATAAGTCCGTATCCTAAAAAAATAAAAAAATCATTTTATACTTCTGTTAAAATCGTGGGGTTAGGTGGACAACTGTAGCTCAACTAACCCCAACCTGAAGTCCACAAAGCAAAAGTGAATTTATTAAAAAACGGATAGAATTATATTCAGTATCTTTATAAAAATCAAAACTGCAATAAATTTGCACACTTACCTGATTGAAAAAGGATATTATTTAACTATCACAGACGAAATATTCTATCTGAAAATTATTTTACTTTTTAATCACAAAATAAACAATACGTGGGTTTTTTTTTTCGCCCTTTCGGGGTCATCCCACTCAGGCCCGACGACCGCCCCCTAGGTGGTGCACTGCAGCCCGAAGGCTTATTGTACCTGACCCCTACTCCTTCCCATTCACACACCATTCATTCCATAACTTGATGGTTGTTGTTCGGTCCGTTTGTTCACCCCCGAGCAGAACACCGCGTGCGCGTTGCCCAAAACCCGCCGGTCACCCATCCAAGTTATGGGCGCGCACTTCACCGCTTAACTCCGGAGATCGACGCTTGCCGAGACAACCGGAGCAGCCACGAGCGCGCCATACGTGGGGTACTCTTCTCGATCGCCGCGTCACCACTGGCGGTCGCGCGATCGTTCCTCTTGCGCAACCCCTTCTTTACGCTATTTGATGCGTTTGCGTACGGTCGATAGTTTTTGATATAATTGATTGCCCAACTTACCTCTATGCTCAACTAGCCCCGCCCTACCCTACTACGTTTGGTCAAATATGGAATTTTTGCTTAAGAGTAAAGTGCTGTATTTTTGCTAATATCAAAACTGTTATAAAGAAAAGATGTTTAGAATTAAAAATGACTTCTAAATATGCAATTTTGTTTACTTACAAAATATATACACTATCGGACAAAAGTAGAGCAACAAAGTGTTTTTTTTTTGTTTCGACAAAAAAAAGTTCTCAGGTGATTTCTGGATACGTTTAATGAATAAGTATTATCTCTAAGATTACAGGAATACTTTACAACATTATGATAAATTTTAGATAAAATTTTAGATCAAAAATATTTATAATTATAAATATTGACGAAAATCAGTGCGACAAAAGTAAAGCAACAAATTGTATTCAACGATTTTTTATTTTAGATATTACAACAAAGAACATTTAACACATTTAATTATAATAATTACTAAAAGTATTATGTTAATAGTTAATAGAATATCCATTATTATTTATTACTTTCTGGCAACGTCGCGGCATTGAGGCAATCAAATTTTGAATAATGTTTTCCGGAAGATTTGTCCAAACTTGGCGGATTTTATCTATCAACGATTGTTTATTCGGAAACATTTGTGTTCGAATACGACGTTCTACTTCTTCCCACAAGTTCTCAATTGGGTTGAGGTCGGGGGATTGTGCCGGCCACTCCAAAACTCGAACATTGTTTTCTCGAAACCACTCTTGAACAATTCGCGAAGAGTGTTTTGGATCGTTATCCTGCTGGAACGTAAAACGCAGTGGCATTTCCCACTCTGCATAAGGGAGCATGACATTTTCCATTATATCCCTATAAATAAATCGATCCATATTTTCATTAATAAAGTGTATAGGGCCTACCTCTTTCCACGAGAAACAACCCCATAAAAAACACTGCCTTTACCATGTTTAACTGTTGGTGTTACGTACTTAGGATTAAACCTGCTATTTATTGGTCGCCGCACACGTTTCATTCCATCGGAATTAAAAATTTTATATCGCGTTTCGTCACTAAAAAGAACTTTTTCCAATCGTCTACTGTCCAGTTTAAATGCCGATGTGCAAATGCAAGTCTTGCTGCTCTATTTCTTCCCGAAACTAGCGGCTTTTTAGCGGGGCGTCTACTAAACAACTTTGCCTCTACCAACCTTCTCTGAACAGTCCGTGGACCAACCATAATTCCTGGAACTTCAGCAATAATTCTAGGTGCAGACTTCCAAGGATCATTTTGAGAAATTCTTTTAATGCGCCTGTCGGTCCATATTGTTGTTTTTCTTGGTCTTCCCGATTTTGGTAGATTCTCTAAATGTCCCCTTTCATTATAGGATGAAATTATTTTAGATACACTGTAACTGGGTAAATCAAATTGTCTTGATATATGGGCTTGCTTTTTACCTTCCCTGAAAGCATTCACAACTCTCTGCTTTAAGTCTTTTGAAATTGGAATACCTCTCGGCATAATTAATTCAGCACAAAAATGTTCAAAATATAAAAAAACTAATTTTACAAAACTATTTTTGTCTCTACTTTCACCGAAAACTTATCATTTGATGAATTAATTAAAATGTTGCTTTACTTTTGACGCATTACTTATTTACAGTTAAAACTTTATGACAAAATGACATGATCTGGCTTGATCATCCAAAGCGCCGTTGTCGCCGATGACAGCAGCCTACTTTGATGTTTTAAAACACAATGTATTTAAAAGCGATATCTTACATTTAGTATTATAAAATCGGGATATGTAAATTTTATCAAAGTGTTGCTCTACTTTTGTCCGATAGTGTATATATATATATATATATATATATATATATATATATATATATATATATATATATATATATATATATTATTATATATATATTATACAGTTTTAAATAAACTTTTAAATTAAGCGAGTGTTATAACAACAAGAAGAATGTAAGATGTACCAAATAATGTGCTAACTTAAATTTTCTTGATTTTCACATAAAAAAATAATAAAAATTTTTTTTTTTTTTGAAATAAAATTGCACATTTAAAGTAATTTTGAATTTTAAACAACTTTTCTTTATAATAATTTGCGATATTAGCAAAAATATAGGTACTACTTTTGAGCCAAAATTACATTTTTGGCCAAACCTTGTACATGACTGACACAATTTGATATCTGATGATTGTATTTTAGGTTTTGAACCATGCAAAACTTTTTATAAGGAAAAACTTTTTCCGTAAAATTAATAGTAAAAAAGTTTTCCATATGACGCCAACTTACGTAGACACACTGTATACAATACCAAAAACCATTTTAGTGCAATAAGACGCATACGATTTTTGTCCTGAAATCCCTATGTCTCTAGGCACTGTGCGTCATGCCAACTCAATTCTTTAATTAGATTTTAATGTTTTGCACACTAGCAGGTAGAGATTATAGACAAGAATTGAATACATACAAAATCCGCTTATTGCTTAAATGTAGTAATGTAATGTAATAATGTTTTCCTCCATGTCCAGATGCCTAAGAATCGAAATAAACCTTAAATACAGAATAATACACTTAAGATAAAGAAAATTCAATTAATTTTTAAATTGTACCTGGTTACAAATTAAAAATACAACGTTACAGAGCCAAAGTTACAAAAAATGTTTTGAGAAAAATAAAAACAATATTTAACGGGCTACGTTTGACCTCCGATGACCTAGAGATGAAAAATAAACAAATGATGCCTTGCTATAGACAGTCTTTTCACCACGCATTGCCAAAACATTTTTTTAATTTTAAATGGCATTTTGAGAAAACCACTGATCTCGATGGATTGCCAATGTTATAACCTGCGCGAAACAAAAGTTACATTTCATGGGCGAAAATACCGTTTTGTGCGCAAGCAAGTTGAGGGTAAACGCACACGGCACCAAACAAACTCTACGCATTACTCGGAAAAGAATTGTCGACGGGCGTCCTGGTTTTCTGTTCAAAGTACGGTAGCTAATGAGCGTTACGGTCAGACCGCGGTCGAAGGGTACGGGGTGCCGGTGTTTGTATCTTGCCACGGCTTCTTAAGTTTTTTTTTTTGTCCTTTGGAGAATCCACTACAGGCTTAAAGCCTAGATACCTAACGTACCGTGGGTGTCTTAAGCAGGGTAAGAGGAAGTTTGTTGGACACGGGACTTAAAAACTTGAAGATTTGGGGGAAGGAAAGACCTCCGCTGGCAGTAGGTTCCGCAGTCTAGAAACTCTAGGGATAAAAGAACGAACGAAATGGGAAGTTCGGGGCCTGTCCAATTGAACTGTATGGGGATGCATACGCGCGGCACCACGAGTTTCTCTGTTGGGAGCTGCAAGAGGAGGGACTATACTGGACAATTCGTCGGAGCAGAAGCCGTAAAAGTATCTATAGAAGAGCGATAGATCTCCCACAGCTCGACGATGAGCAAGAGAAGGAAGTCTTTGAGTAAGTAAAGGATCATTAATAAGACGAACAGCCCTTTCTTTGAATGGCATCAAGAATGCTGAGGGTTGTAGGGGATGCCATTCCCCAGACATGAGAACAATATTCCAGAGAGGGTCGAATTTGGGACACATACAAAGTGTATAAATTGGAAGGAGAAAAATACTTTTGGCTCGGAAAAGAAATCCAAGCTTTTTTGAAGCCGCGGTGGCTATAGATACAATGTGTTTATGCCAGTTAAGGTTATTCTCAAATGTGATGCCCACAAGGTTAAATGTGTCCCCGCTCTGCAAAACCTGGCCACTTATAAGCAAAGGATGAGTGTTTGATGATTTTTTTCGCGACAAGGAACACGATTGTGTTTTGATGCATTAAATTGAACGAGATTTTTTGGCGCCCCAATCCAATATCAAATTGAGATCCTGTGAAAGAGATATCTGCATCGCTCTGCGTTTGCTTTCCAAGTCGGGTTGAGAGATTGGTTTGGGAACCTGAAAAGTGGAGTGAAGGGTACTATCGTCAGCATAACTATGAATGGGATTGGTTGTGGAAGAAAGAAGGTCGTTGATGTGAAGAAGAAACAAAGTTGGTGCTAGTACTGAACCCTGAGGCACTCCAGCATTAATTTCGTGAAAGCTTGAAGAGTGGCCATCAACAATGACTGGTGCGCATTTTCGCCCACCCCTGCGCGAGTTCGTAAAAATCCGAAAAATGCTTCTTGCCACTGCAGATCTAAATGTAGGTTATCTATGGAGAAAACTGATCGCATGGTTTAAAGCTATGAATATAACAAAATTTTACTCCAATTGACATTATACAGGGCAAGTTATAACAATAAACAAAAATTAAATCCTGTATGTTCCAATTTAAAGTTAGGTTATTTTAGTTACAAAAATATATTTTTTTGATGTTTATACAGGGTGTTTCTAAACAAATGCGAAAAATTTTAGGGGGTGATTTTCCACCAAAAAATTTGAAAAACTAACCAGAACTAAATGGAAATTTCAAAAATATTTTTATTTCAGAAAAATGCAGTGGCATATCATTTTTTCTTAAAAAGTATATTCATTAAACCCCTTATAGATGAGACTGGTAAAGAAAAATTTTCTTGTATGTCAAAAAATGTCTTCTGATGCCCGTCAGTCGCCCAAATTTTTAAAAATATAATAATTAGAATTAAAGGCATTATAAATAAAAACACAATATTTTTTAAAACATTTTAACACGTTTAAGTATCAAGATCTTACTCTGTAACACCCTGTATTTAAGGCAGGAGTAATGGAGGTACATACTTGATTTTCTTAAGAAGTGGGTATTTTCTGGCCGCCATTTTTAAAAGAAGCACCCTGTATGATATATTGTGAACACCTAGTATAAAAGTATACATTTTGGGAATTTAAAAAATATACATTTTTGGGAAATTTAAATATAATTGGGTTACTTAACATTGGGAAATTTGGTACATAAAACAATACGTGAAGTGTCAAGGTTTAAAAAGTATGAATCAAACAATTTTCTAGGTTACTCTTATAATAATAAAACAAAAACATTAAACAAGCGAGTAGCCTAGAAATGCAAAAACAAATACTGAAAAATTTAATATTTAAAGAGAACAAAATTTTAAGACGGGGATTGATTGTTTATCAGATAACAAGCAGTTAGTAAAGTCAAGTAAAAAGTTAAAGTTTGAGTTAGTCCCGTACGGGCTATCCCTAGGGATATGCCCGTACTAAATTTAGTGAGTCAAATAAGTTAAGTTAGTTTTTAAAAAATGCAAAGTTAGTTGTGATGGTCCACCGGTCTCATGGTCCCAAGAAGATAGTTCCATATGGTACATTTGCCAAGTGACGTCAAGTAGTATTTCAAAATGTCAACGTCACATATGGTGGAGGCGCCCCCGTTCCCAGTGACCTTTGTGAAACGTCGGTTATGGTAAGCTGTGCCCGCCCTAGTTCCAGTGCCCTTTGTGAAGCGATAGGAAAAGTCGCTTATGGTACGCCCTTCCTACCCCTCAGTTTATTTGTGGAAGAAAATACCATATATATGGTAAAGGCGTCCCGTTCCCCGGAGAAGAAATGTGTGTGAAAGGACGAAGATGGGGAAAAAATATGTTGCGTAGCGTAGCTGCAAGGAGGTAGCAGCATAGCTACAAGAAAAGGAAGATAAGGTATATCTTCAGTTTTCAAATATGGCTAAATGGTGTTAGCCAGAAGTGATAAAGAAGAATATGGAAATATATTTATTTGTGTCGAAGTTGTATGGTACGTCGTGAAGACGGAGTTCAGAAGCAGCATGAGGCTGCATTAGCACTGGAAGCCGCAGCTCTAGTATGGGGAAGAGCTCTGAAGTATGGTCTTGAATTGTGGGGTACAAGACAGTTAAGCGGCCCTGAGAAAGCTCAGGATATGGGGAAATTGGCATGAAGCTGCAGTAACCTGATGTGGAAGAAGAAAATGGGAGTGAAAGGCAGACAATGGTACGTGGAGAAGTACGGGACAAAAGGCCAATGGAACGCACCATCAAGGACATGGACAGGGAGGCAAGGTGGACACAGTACAATTCAACAAAAGATGGACAATCTAGAACATTATGGTATTTGTAAAGTGTTTAGGTAAATCTGTAATATTTTTTAATTAATGGTATTTTTTTTGTTGTTTAATTATTGTCTATTATTATATTGATAAAAATAATGATTTAATATGCAGAGAAAAGTAGCCTAAAAGTAAACTTTGATAATAACTCTTTTTTTTAACCCACCGTATATGTAATATTAAGTTGTGAAAGGGTCATTGTTTTAATGAAATACAATTTACGGTCAAGGTTGTAACAATTTCTAATAATGCTGAGCTAGCTAGTTTTAAAGAATCATATTTTGTTTATCAAGTCGGGTGTTTTTGTTTAGTACATAAAATTAATGAGGAATAATACTATGTATTTAAAGTGTTTTATATAGGGGGTATAGAATTTAGGCCACTTTTCTCTAAAAAATAATCTTAACCGTTACAACTATATTTAAATAAAACTACTTGGAGAAAATCCCAAATTTAGAAATTATTCAGTTAACAATGGAAAAAATTTAACTTTTTCTTTTGATCAATGACAAATCTTTTATTTCTTAGAAAAAAAGTCAAGTCAATTAATTATTTTTTGGATTAAAGGCTATTTGTTCATTTTTTTTGTTTACATTTATTGAAAAAAATTTTAGATAAAACTTTTTTCATATTTTTAAAAACTTCGAAAAGTTAAGGTTATTTACGGTTATTTACATAATAGGTAAAATATTGTTAGATTTTTAAATATTTGTAAGCTATATGGAACTATCGATTTTGGTAATATTGCTAATTTTTTTAAAGGGGTTAAAGTAAATTTGGCTCATTTCTAATAGCGTTGTGGGTCCAACGCTTTCAGGGAAGGGGCATATGTGAACACCTAGTATAAAAAAGTATACATTTTGGGAATTTTAAAAATATACATTTTTGGGAAATTTAAATATAATTGGGTTACTTAACATTGGGAAATTTGGTACATAAAACAATACGTGAAGTGTCAAGGTTTAAAAGTATGAATCAAACAATTTTCTAGGTTACTCTTATAATAATAAAACAAAAACATTAAACAAGCGAGTAGCCTAGAAATGCAAAACAAATACTGAAAAATTTAATATTTAAAGAGAACAAAATTTTAAGACGGGGATTGATTGTTTATCAGATAACAAGCAGTTAGTAAAGTCAAGTAAAAAGTTAAAGTTTGAGTTAAGCCCCGTACGGGCTATCCCTAGGGATATGCCCGTACTAAATTTAGTGAGTCAAATAAGTTAAGTTAGTTTTTAAAAAATGCAAAGTTAGTTGTGATGGTCCACCGGTCTCATGGTCCCAAGAAGATAGTTCCATATGGTACATTTGCCCCAAGTGACGTCAGTAGCCCTTATGTATTCCAAAATTTTACACGTCACATATGGTGAAGGGGGAGTAGAATCCTGACTTCGAAAAAATACTGGGTGTTCCCATTGTCCAAAGAGTTTAAGGGAAGAAAGGGGGATGCTGACAATATTATACTGGTAAAACTGTTATTTTATTTAGTGCAAAATATAATATTTTTTTATTTATTTCTAAAGTGAGTTTAAAGTGCCCAATACCCCATCCGAGTTACGCACCCCAGGCGACGTATTTGGCCAAAGAAAAATACGTTGTCACAATATCATTAAAAAATAATTTTATAGAGAATAGAAATATAGAAAATAGAGTAGGAAATTGTATTTAAAGTAAGAATGTTGATAGTACTCCTGATTAAACCACAAGTGATTTTAAGGTTGTAATAAAGAAAAAAAAGGTCAATTTATTCTTTTATCCAACACTTACATATAATATCTACATAATTGATCAGATTTTGAGGATATAAAGTGTACTATAAGTCACTAGTGAGCTAAAGTACCCTTTAGCTCACTAGTGAATTATAGACAATACAAAATTTTGTTGCTGGTGTTGACAATGACAAGTAACAAATAATGGATGACGTTTTCAAATTATTTTCGATATTAAAAACGATTTATACGAAAGTGTTGGATAAAATTTTGTATTAGACACGTGAGTTATTACATATAAGTCACTTAAGAAAATTACCTCTCTTGCCCTTCGGGCTCGAGAGTTAAACTTTTCTTGCGTGACTTATATGTAATATAACTCAGTTATCTAATAAATAACTATTATCCATCACTTACACATAATATGTCCATTATTGATCAGATTTTGGGAGTATAAAGTATCCTATAAGTCACTAGTGAGTTAAAGTGTACTTTTGCTCACTAGTGACTTAAGCAAACTCGTGGTTACAAACAAAATATATAACAACCACAAATTGCTTCACAAAAAATTACAAAATGTTGCTGGTGTTGACAATGACAAGTAACAAATAATGGATGACGTTTTCAAATTATTTTCGATATTAAAAACGATTTATACGAAAGTGTTGGATAAAATTTTGTATTAGACACGTGAGTTATTACATATAAGTCACTTAAGAAAATTACCTCTCTCACCCTTCGGCCTCGAGAGTTAAACTTTCCTTGCGTGACTTATATATAATATAACTCACTTATCTAATAAATAACTATTATTATACCTACTGAAAATGTTTTATTACTCTTTAAAAAATAAAAAAAATAAAATTGGGGGAGGCGAAGTAACAACATCCTGTGTCACCCAGTATAAGATTTTCGAGTAATTATTTACAAACCAGTCACATCACCGATTTTATTAAAATTTGATATACAGGGTTTTTTTGGGCGCTGATCACAAATCTGAGAAAAACTTTGTCAGACACGTTTTATTTTCAGGATATCCTAAATTGGCACTCAATATCCGATTTCCGCCTATTTTCTATTTATTTATAATCAAGAATTGTTTGCAGCAAGAAAGGGAATTAGGTGAATTAAGGTTAGTTTTTCAGTGAAGTTTGATTGTAGATATCTCGAAAACAAGAATTTGTGATCAGCGCAATTAGCAATGTGTCTGGTTTGTAAATAATTACTAAATAAATTTAGTGGAAACAAGACAAAGGTTTTAGTCTGTTTTATTACTAGATCCTTTTATTATATAGTATCATAGGGTAAGGAAATTATAAGAGTTATCATGGAATAGCTGATTTAAGGACAGGTCATGCGAAAACTCCCAATATAATTTTATTCGTTTCTCGTTGAAATACCGTCAGTTAGTCATTTCAGTAAGCTTATGTGTCTCCCCACCGCTGATGTTACACGAGGCGAGGCTTGGACCGATGCATTTAAAGTATAAACTGGCAAAAATGACAAGCCTGCCGCAAAAGCAGTACAAAAATTTTAGCGTGCCATGGTTTCTCTTATTCCGTAGGTATGTTACTTTATGATAGTATATAGAAAATTGGCCCCTATTTAAACAATTTTAAAGAATGTAATGTGCATACCTGCATCCATAAAGCATTGTCAGGAAGATCTGCAATGGGAATTTGTTGGCGATTAAGAGGTTCCTCTATATTTTTGCCTTTACGATAATTTTCCATATTCAACCACTTTTTAAGGGCAACTTTTAAAACAAGATAAAAACTTGTGCTTTGCTTACAGTAAAAGGGATATATACATTTATATTCAAAAAACTTCTATTTTTTGATGCTCATTTAGGTGAAAATACAGAACAATAAGGTCTTGAGCATTTAAATATAAAATTAAGATAAACAAATATTGCCTTTTGGAACCACAAAAACAGGGTTAGGTTTTGTAAGTCGAAGGTTTAATAAAACGCAATAAATTTACTTGAGTAGTATACTTAACCATATCTTATTTAGTGTATTCCTTTTACCTTGTAGAACCGTTCTGAACCGTTCTCTGAACTGTCAATAGTGTCAAGAACGGTTCAACAACTATGGATGGTGGAGGGGAGGATAACCATCTGAATGTTTTAAAAAGTGTCCGTCGAAAGGTGCAACTTAAGGTGGCGCCACAGTAGCCAGAGGAGATTTTTTAACCAATGAGCATGAATTATTAGAGTGAGATACAAAATGAAAAAGGACAGATAGATACAAAATAAAAAGGAAAGAAATACCAAAATCTCTCCACTGGCTACTGTGGCGCCATCCCAATTTGCTACATTCCGATTGCCACTTTTTCAACTTGTCCGCCATAAAAGATGGTTATCCTCCCCTCCACAATCCATATCAACAACATAAAAAAACTGTCAAAAAATTGTAAAAGGAACACTTATGGTGTCGTTCTGGGCGGTTCTGGAGCATTAAAGGAATACACCAATTTAGTGTATTCCTTTTAACTTGTAGAACCGTTCTCTGAACTGTCAATAATGTCAAGAACGGTTCTATAACATGAAAAAATGTCAAAAAATTGCAAAAGGAAAACTCATGGTGTTGTTCCGGGCGGTTCTGGAGCATAAAAGGAATACACCAATTGTGAGTACGCTAAGAAAGAGTTTGGTGTCTAGTTTAGTTATAATAATGTTGTCGAACGTCAGAAGGAATAGAGAATTATTGCACAGTGAAATAAGGCCAGGCACTAATAATACCGGCCTTATTTTGACATCTAAGCTTATGTGGATTCATGGTGGAATAAGGACTCCCTTAATAAGGATAGTGTCTGACTTTATTTATACCGGTTTTAGGTCGTGCCCTATTTAGGTCCTATGTTAACTTCGGAACTGTTCGTGTAACCGAACGGCTGTCGGCTACATAATCGCAAAATTTTTGAAGATTAATATACTTAAAACCATGCTTAAAAAAATTGTAATTGTATAAAACAAAAGGGCGCACCGCACCGCATTTTATGACTTTAAAACAAAAATTTCTTCCCCATTTTTTTATGGTAAATGGTACTGTCAATATGATGTGCAATAATTCTAAATTATGAGTACAGGCCCTATTAAAATATGGCCAGTATAAATAATACCCGATTCCTATAAGGCAACTTGCAATAATTCTCTAATAAATCATATCCACTCTTGAAAAACACTACTCTCAATGCCCACTATTTTTACCAATGGATGGACTTCATTAAGGTGACGTTCCGTAAGTTAACCAAAGTTTACCGACTGGTAAATAGCAGTTTGATATTGGTTTAACAGCGGTAATCGGTAAAAGCGGTTCGTTTTGGTACGCTTTGGTTTATGTAAATTAGTATTTTGTGATGTACCCAATTATTTACATTTGATATTTTTTTATTGGTTTTAAAGAAATAGGACGTTTTTGGAACGTTTATATAGCCCTACCTAGATTAAAATTATTTGGTACGGTGGCGTCTCTGTCGGCACCACAGACTGACTTTTTTGTATTTTTTCCGATCAAAAAACTAAAAATACTCCTACTTGTTGTTATGTAAATATATTTTAAAATCTGTTGCTTTTTTTTACATTGATAAGCCCTTTACTCTGTCAAACGAATTAAGGAATCTTAATGACATTATATCATAAAAAGATCCAATACGCAAAACAAATCCACGGAAAAAGAAAAAATAAACCTTAAAGTATTTGCGTCTAGAGATAGCTCTTCCGCATGGCCGTGCGACCAGCAAAAGGTACTATAGCAGTATTTTTTCTCTTGCTCCGCGTACCGATTGAGTTAATGGAAAAAGGCAAATCCTTCTTCGACCAATAAGCACGTTCTCGGAAAAACCGAAGGTACCGAGATGTTTTGATCGGTAATTGCGGTTGACAGTTGAGACCAAAAGTCTAAAAATCCCGTTTCAAAACATTACCAGACCCAGAAAAACCAATATTTGTTTAACTTACGGAACGTGTCGCAGTTTGATCGGTAGTTTTGGTTGATAGTTAAAACCAAAATTTTGAGAAACCGCGTTTTACAATCTAACCGGATTTTAGAAATTGTAAGGTTTCGAAACGGGAACCAGAAAAACCAAGAATTCTGGTTTAAATTTTCCCAAATTAAATATACACTTTTAAATGAAAGCACATTTAAGTGAATATTTGATTTGGGCGAACGTAAATCGCGTCGGTTTCCGCCGACCAAAAGTGCCAGGAAACCGTAGCTTTACTCCCAAATAACGCCAAAAACAAGCAAGCTAGCAACCCTACCCCCACTCTTTCCTCGGTTGTCAACCGGTGTGTAGATTTTGGTTGTGGCAAATAGCGCTGAGGAGGTAGCCAACGCCATAATCCACTAAGAAGAAATGAAGAAGAAGTTTTTGGTTGTCAATGTCATAGTCATGATTGTTTATATTTATCAATCGAATGTTTTGTGTATTATTATGAAGGTATAGTTGTTATAAAATTTGATATGCACAAACATATATCCTAACTAGGTTGATACGGCTTATCAAGAGGTCTAGCAAAATATTCTATGGATAAAATTGAAGATATGGCTCATACTTATACATTAGGAGATCCCTACGTTGTATCTGTAGAAGAAATGGATGGTAAATCATTGGCGGGACTTAGTTTCAAAGTGTGCAATCTCCACTATTTGATTGTTAAATTAAAAATAAACCAAGAAGCCATATATTATATGTCGCAATGCATTCATTATTCTTTAAGTTTAAACACTGTTATGGATGTCTTCATGGCCTAAGAAGTAATTTTTTAAAATTTAGCGCTAAAAATATAACTATTGTGATACTTATCGGTAATAGTTCGATATAGCGGTTTTCGCTATTATAAGAGATTTTCGAAAAATTCTTTTTCAGGGGGTTTCTATAGGTCGATTATGACACAAATCTGTGTGCACGTTTTCCAAAATCCATTTCTTTAATTTATTATTAATAAAAACATATTTACGGGACGGTGGAGTGAACAGGGGCGCTGGGTGGGGACAAAACAGTATAAATCCAACGTCAAACACAAGAAAACATTAATACACTGCACTCGGGGCACATGAAAAATGTAAATTAATTTTGAGAAGTATTTAATTTTTCGAAAAACTATCCCACACATATGACATATCTCGTCCGCCATTAATTAAAGAAGGAAAATTCATTTTGATCAGCTGATAACATGAAGTTCGTCATTATAAAAGTGAC
Organism: Listronotus bonariensis; assembly: GCA_014170235.1. Classification (NCBI taxonomy): domain Eukaryota; kingdom Metazoa; phylum Arthropoda; class Insecta; order Coleoptera; family Curculionidae; genus Listronotus; species Listronotus bonariensis. The sequence goes on from JACEGR010001521.1 coordinate 71,251, forward strand.
AGTCTTTATAGAAGCAGCGTTGCCAAACTTCTTATGAAGAATTAACAGCAAGCCTATTTCGGGGATTATCCCCCATTTCCATGAGAAACAATGGTATTTTTTGTATTTTTTTCTCTACAAGTTATAATAGGAAGAAGGAATAACTTAATTTTTCATATGAATTTAGTCTTGTATCTTCCTTTTTTTTAAGCTATCTAACTTTCTCCCTTTATTTGACAACATCGCAAGATATTTACAGTTCTATTGCAAACTCTTCTTTTTATGCAGTGACAGCCATGGCGGGATTGTTGTACTATTATTTATTTTTAATTTTTTAAACAATTTTTGGACATTTTTGTAAACAGAAAGTGCGGTGTGTACTGTGAAATACTGTTTTTGGGCGTTTAATGTAGGATTTCTACTGTTTCGTCCCCACCCAGCACCCCTGTTCACTCCACCGTCCCGTAATATGTTTTTGTTAATAATAAATTATAAAAATGGATTTTGGAAAACGCGCACACAGATTTGTGTCATAATCGACCTATAGAAACGCCCTGAAAAAGAATTTTTCAATAATCTCTTATAATAGCGAAAACCGCTATATCGAACTATTACCTATTTATCTTACTGTTGTATTAAAAATTTTAACGGGAGATTTTGCACTTTGAAACTAGCCCTCTCATTTATACATAAAAACATTAATTCTATAGTAAAAGAAGAATTTCAGACTTTGGACATTGTCTTTATTTATTTATTTACATAACATATTCTATAATAAAAATAAGAATAAACAAACCGACTTTAAAAAATAAAATCAAACAAAGACAACATTAAAAAGCACAGGAGTGTGTAGTTTGATTGTCTTGAAACATTACAGACGGTCATGTAGACCCTTTTTCAGTTCGGCGAAAAGCGTAAATTTTATTAAAGTATGTAATAGCAATTTTTACTCTGCCCTTATATTATAATAATATTTGTTTAACGTTACACCAATAGGTGGCGCTAGTACTTATAGAAAAACATCCCTGATGTTTGAGCATATATCAGAGAGAAAACAATAGGTCTAGTACCTTTCTCTTTTGCAATCCTGACTTGTTTTTTATGGGACCACACTCCTTCAAATAAAAAAATAAGGTAATAGTTCTATATAGCGGTTTTCGCTATTATAAGAGATTTTCGAAAAATTCTTTTTTAGGGCGTTTCTATAGGTCAATTATGACACAAATCTGTGTGCGCGTTTTCCAATTTTATAATTTACTATTAATAAAAACATATTTACGGGATGGTGGAGTAAACAGGGGTGCTGGGTGTGGACAAAACAGTATAAATCCAACGTCAAACACAACAAAACATTAATACACTGCATTCGGGGCACATGAAAAATGTAAATTAATTTTGAAAAGTATTAAATTTTTCGAAAAACTATCCCACACATATGAGATATCTCGTCCGCCATTAATTAAAGAAGGAAAATTCATTTTGGTCAGCTGATAACATGAAGTTCGTCATTATAAAAATGACAGTCTTGATAGAAGCAGCGTTGCCAAACTTCTTATGAAGAATTAACACCAAGCCCATTTCGGGGATTATCCACCATTTCCATGAGAAACAATGGTATTTTTTGTAGAAATGCCTCCTTCTTTATGTTTAGGTATTTTCGTTTTTTCTCTACAAATTATAATAGGAAGAAGGAATAACTTAATTTTTCATATGAATTTTGTCCTGTAACTTCCTTTTTTTCAAGCTATTGACACTTTCTCACTTTATTTGGCAACATCGCAAGACATTTACAGTTCTATTGCAAACTCTACTTTTTTGTGCAGTGACACAGTGGCGGCTGGTCATATGAATCAAGTGAAGCACTGATTCACCTAAAATTCTCGTATAATACTTACATATTTCTACAATGTCTTCAATTTACTTTTACTTAAAAAGAAAAAAGTTTTATTTTCCCTCGGTTAGAATTAAATATCAAATAATCAAATTACGACATTTTAAGTTTCATCAATTTATTCCAATCCAATCACTTGAGCCGCGCGCCGCCGATATTCCGATAAAGAGAGCGACCAGAGACGAGCGACGCTACTAACAGGTGCTCGACAACGCCGCGCGCCGACGACCGAGAATAGAAGCACATCCCAGAAGTGTAGAAAACGATTCTCAATTTCGCTGCTGCAGGCCGCTTGTTTACGGCGGTTGCCATGGAAACGACACGTATGGTTAAGACTGAAATGCGAACCAGTGCACCGCGATTCATTGTGATTCAGTTTAGTAGTAAGGCGCTTTAGAACGTGAAAAATCAAAAAATAGGGACGACGCGCGTGGATATTTCGCGGCTAAATATTATTATTTTATTATTATTAAATAACAGTATAGATTATAATGGATTCGTTTCCAATTTATGACCCAGTGTGTGTTTTGCTGGAAACACCTTTTTCAAGGTGGAATGAAAATGACCAAAAACCAGCGGAGGGGGGCAAGAATTTATTAAATGTGATTCACCAACTTTAGAGGTCACGAGCCGCCACTGCAGTGACAGCCATGGCGGGATTGTTGTACTATTATTTATTTTTAATTTTTTTAAACAATTTTTTGTAAACAGAAAGTGGGGTGTGTACTGTGAAATACTGTTTTTGGGCGTTTAATGTAGGATTTCTACTGTTTCGTCCCCACCCAGCACCCACGCGCACACAAATTTGTGTCATAATCGACCTATAGAAACGCCCTGAAAAGAATTTTTCAAAATCTCTTATAATAGCGAAAACCGCTATATTGAACTATTACCAAAAATAATTCTTAAAATTGGTCTACAATTGAGAACATCCTCGTTTTTGAAGTCGGTAAAAAAAATTATAAATTTGCCATACTACCAATTTAGATATTTTTAAAAAATTTGGAAGACATATCCTGTGAATCCTAAAAATTTGAAATTTTATCATTTTTTATCAAAATAAACCCACACTTTATTATTGTATTTTTGAAAAGCTTGTAAAAAGACAAATTATACATTTGACAAATATACAGGATGTTAGGTGCGATAGCTCAGGAAGAGATACTTTTTGAGTGTTACAGTTAATAATTAAAAAGTTTCCCATTTTATAAAAACTTTAGAAAACACAACGTATTTTAATGTAAAATTTTTAGAGGATGGAGACCAGCTTGCTGCAGAAAATACAGACGATTCAAGTCATGGAGAAAAGGCTGGTGCACCATTGCGAGAGCAGGATCGTTTTCTACCAATAGCCAATGTTGCCAAAATCATGAAAAAAGCCATCCCTGATATGGGAAAAGTAAATAACAAAGTACGCATTTAATTTTTCTTATTTTTCATTTACTTAAACTTATTACTGTCCACACAATATTTAATAATTCTTTTTAGATTGCTAAAGATGCCAGGGAGTGTGTCCAAGAGTGCGTCTCGGAATTTATTAGTTTTATAACTAGTGAAGCTAGTGATAGATGTCACTTAGAAAAAAGAAAAACAATTAATGGTGAAGATATCCTATTTGCGATGAGTACATTGGGATTTGACAACTACGTTGAACCCCTAAAGCTCTACTTGCAAAAATATAGAGAGGTATTAAATTTATGTGTATATTTTAAAATTATTGAAATTTTGGTAATAGTTCGATATATAAAAATAGCGGTTTTCGCTATTATAAGAGATTTTCGAAAAATTCTTTTTCAGGGTTGTTTCTATAGGTCGATTATGACACAAATCTGTGTGCGCGTTTTCCAAAATCCATTTCTATAATTTATTATTAATAAAAACATATTTACGGGACGGTGGAATGAACAGGAGTGCTGGGTGGGGACAAAACAGTATAAATCCAACGTCAAACACAAGAAAACATTAATACACTGCACTCGGGGCACATGAAAAATGTAAATTAATTTTGAACAGTATTAAATTTTTTGAAAAACTATCCCACATATATGAGATATCTTGTCCGCCATTAATTAAAGAAGGAAAATTCATTTTGGTCAGCTGATAACATGAAGTTTGTCATTATAAAAATGACATTCTTGATAGAAGCAGCGTTGCCAAACTTCTTATGAAGAATTAACACCAAGCCTATTTCGGGCATTATCCACCATTTCCATGAGAAACAATGGTATTTTCTGTAGAAATGCCTCCTTCTTTATGTTTAGGTTTTTCCTTTTTTCTCTACAAATTATAATAGGAAGAAGGAGTAACTTAATTTTTCATATGAATTTTGTCCTGTATCTTCCTTTTTTTAAGCTATTGACACTTTCTCACTTTATTTGGCAACATTGCAAGACATTTACAGTCATGTGTGACAGTCATGGCGGGATTGTTGTACTATTATTTATTTTAAATTTTTTTAAACAATTTTTTGTAACAGAAAGTGCGGTGTGTACTGTGAAATACTGTTTGTGGGCGTTTAATGTAGGATTTATACTGTTTTGTCCCCACCCAGCACCCCTGTTCACTCCACGTCCCGTAAATATGTTTTTATTAATAATAAATTATAGAAATGGATTTTGGAAAACGCGCACACAGATTTGTGTCATAATCGACCTATAGAAACGTCCTGAAAAAGAATTTTCAAAAATCGCTTATAATAGCGAAAACCGCTATATCGAACTACTACCGAAATGTTTTTGAGAAAGACCAATGGTCAGGAGTTTATTTCTTATTCTAGTAACAGTAGATTGGTTTGCAGCTTCTCTACAGGGTTATTTTTAAGGTGGTACTGTCCTTTTAAGATTGTATAAAATGCAAGAAAATAAAAAATGTCAAATAAAATTATATTCGAAAATGCTTTCATTCTGAGATACAGGGTGTAAAAGTTTTAGGAAAAAAATGGCTTTTTCGTTTTTCCTTTCCTCTTTACTGTACTGAATTTTATTGAAAAAAAAAAATAGTACTCCACTGCTTTTTCTTCGAATCAATATTATTATTTTTTAAAATACTCATTTACTTTGGAATTAATTTGGTCTCTTGATATTTATTCGTACGACTACGGTTTCTGTTTAAAAAATAAAAGCCATTTTAATGCATGGCAAAATATATAAATAGCGGATATGGTGTTTTGTATGTAAAATTCGTTTTTGTCTAATTTCTAGTAATTGTCATTAAAAACTTTTTTGCTCTTAGGAAGTTATTACAGTCAAAAATTTTACTTAGAAATAAAACACCATATCAGGTTTTAGCGTACAGAAAAACATTAAGGCCCAGTTTTACAAAACAAGTTCAAAGGCCTGGCCTGAAAGGTTTATTTATTTATTTATTTATTCATAAATTCACAAACTCTACATTTATAAATTTAAAAAAAAAACCCGCTCAACAGAGAAACCAATTATAGAGCAGGTACAATTTTTATACATATGTATATACATAATAATATAAAACAATAAAAACACTACAATAAAATAACAAAAAATGTAAAAGTTGCCAACACAAAAGACAGTAAATAGTAAAGGAAGTGAACATACTTCCAAATTAATTTTCCAGAACCCGGCCAAGAATAGTTCTAAACGAGTTAAGACTTACAGAAAAGATATCGCAATGAGCCTGGATTTCATTATAACCAGCGCACATTCTATACAGAGGTGAATTTAGAAGGTTATTATTCCTTGCAACCCTCCGCTGATAAAGGTGTGGGAACATCTAGTAGCATATGGAGGCACATGCAACGGAACAAGTGACAAAAGTGCTGGATCATCAATCTCATTATGTAAAATTTTGTACAGATAAAGAAGAGCATGCACATTTCTTCTTTTTGACAGGGTATGCAGATTATATCTCTGTAATAAATATGATTTTGATACGTTAAAATCGTACATGCCAGTTTCCTTATAGTACAAGTATCGCAAAAATTTATTTTGCACTTTTTCAATTGCGTATCCGTGACACTGGTAGTAGGGACTCCACACAATTGAACAGTATTCCAATATACTGCGGACATAATTAAAAAATACAGGTTTGAACCTGCTTTGTGAAACTAGGCATAAGAGACTAAATTAACCCCAAAGGAAATGAGTATTTCAAAAATAATATTGATTAAAAAAAAAAGCAGAGGCGTATTATTTTTTTCCTCAAAAACTTTCAATACAAATCTTGTTCAAACGCCACTGAAAAATAAAAACTTTTACTTCAAAAATGTAATGTAATGATCAAAAGAAGTGTACTAAATTATGTGGAAATATCTGGCGTGGTAGGAAAGTTATGGCAGTTGTTTTCTTAAAACCTTTACACCCTGTATCTTGGAAAGAAAGCATTTTCGGACCTAATTTTATTTGAAAAATTTTATTATTTTCTTGCATTTTATACAGTGTTAAAAAGAAAATACCAACTTAAAAACAACCCTGTTTAAGTTCTGTTATCGCCAAATACTAAAAATGAGCTTATGAGTGGCCAGGTTTTGCAGAGCGGGGGCACATTCAACCTTGTGGGCGTTACATTTGAGAATAACCTTAACTGGCATAAACACATTGTATCTATAGCCACCGCACTTTAAAAAAGCTTGGATTTCTTTTCCGAGCCAAAAGTATTTTTCTCCAATTTATACACTTTGTATGTGTCCCAAATTCGACCTTCTCTGGAATATTGTTCTCATGTCTAGGGAATGGCATCCCCTACAACCCTCAGCATTCTTGATGCCATTCAAAGAAGAGCTGTTCGTCTTATTAATGATCCTTTACTGACTTAAAGATTTCCTTCTCTGTGGAAGATCTATCACTCTTTTATAGATACTTTTACGGCTTCTGCTTCGACGAATTATCCAGTATAGTCCCTCCTCTTGCAGCTCCCAACAGAGAAACTCGTGGTGCCGCACGTTCAACTGGACAGGCTTCGAACTTCCCTTTTCGTCCGTTCTTTTATCCCTAGAGTTTCTAAACTGTGGAACCTACTGCCAGCCGAGGTCTTTCCTTCTCCCCCAAATCTTCAAGTTTTTAAGTCCTGTGTTAACAAACTTTCTCTTACCTTGCTTAAGACACCCACAGTACGTTAGTATTTAGGCTTTCAGCCGTCGTGGATTGTCCAAAGATAAAAAGAAAAACGTGTTTACTCACTTTATATTTTCCTTCTGAAAATATCATTATAAATTTTTTGTTTTTCATTTTAGGCGGTAAAAGTTGACAAAAACCTGACTCAGGGTGTGATGTATGAAGAAGTTGAAGAAGAATCCTACAGTAAGTAAACTGGGGCACCCATATGGGCAGTAGAATTTGTAGTGCACGCAACTAAACCTAATGGTACTATTTTTTAGATGCATCTACAATTACCGCCTCGGACAATGTTGAAGGCACGGTGATATATGCTCTTCAAGACAATAATGCTGCTCATCAGTTTCAGTTAGGCTAAATTTTTTAATCACTTTAATAATCTTAAGTCTTAATTTATCCTCTATGTAGACAAAATAAAGGATTTTTAAAAAGTATTTTTAAGTGTATGCTTTTTAGTTTTCACCTTAAATATTAATAGAAAATCTGTACATTTCCTTAGAAGTGTCATACAATTTTAAAATGTCTCAATAAGATACATTTTCGGTTAAAATGTAGCACGTTAGCATGTCAAACTTTTCTTCATGGCTATAATGGTCATCCGACATATTCGACCATAATAATACAATAAATATTAGCTATTTACCAATAATATAAACAATAATAAAGACAACAGTAACAATAGGAACAATTGCTCTAAAAACAACAATTCGACAAAGAGGGTAATAACGACAATTATTACTATTTTATCATGATATTAGAGACATTTTGCACCCCTTATTTTGCAATTCCGTTGTGGTTATCGTTATTCTGAGACTGCGCAGTAACGCAAACATGATCCGTTATCGTTATTAACCATACCGGACTCTTTTAATTACGGATGAATACCGAAGAGCTTATCGTTATCGTTATTGTTAAACTGCGTGGTTGCCGGATTGTAGAAATTTTAATATCAATTATTTAAGAAGGTTGAAATTTTATTGCCGTATTAATTAAAATATCATTTATACAAAGGCTGTAATAAGCGAAAAATCTATAGCAGTAATAAAAATCAAATAGTGTTAAGAAACTCAAACGGACTTACACTTTTACGGATATTCTAAATCAGTAATTAATTTAGATGTTACAATCTGGCACACTTGCTTTTTATTCTACTACCAAACTTAACCTTACTTTTGTGTTTTGCTTATACTGTATTGTTTGCATCTACTTTAAAAACGAAATCAACAGAAGTGTAAATCTTATGAAGAATAAAAGTAAATACTGATTTTTCGTTAACTTTAAAATGGGCGAACCACAGGCAAAAATAAGGTTATGTATCGAAAGCGCAGACGCAAGATATATTTCTTAAAAGAGGCTGCAAAATCTCTGTCTAAAACTGCTAGCGTAATCGTTATGTTTAATAATGATAACCATAAGGAGGCCAAAAAACGTCTGTTATTTTAAGAGGTGCAAAATGTCTCTATTAAATTATGTTACAGATACGGTAACAGGTATTAACGTCAAAGCATTTATTTGCAAGGCCTACTTAAAAATACCCTTCAAAAAATGAGATCAGATACCGGATGTACTTCTTTTTCGAGCCATATAAAAAATAAAGTTGATGATGGTTTCTTGAAAACGAAACGTCGGTTATGAAATCTAAAAATACAATCATGTAGTAACTAAAAGTGCCGATAAAAAGTGTTATTAGTTTTTTCATATCTCTTCAAATAAAGTCAGAAAAAATAAAATCGATATAGTCAAATTTCCGTTTTTGCCAAATATCTTAGCAGGCCATGAAAAATTTTCAAGTTTCTAAACGGCATGTTAATAAGCTTTAAAAAACAAAACTTTTTCCAATGTTAACATAAGCTGTATCTCCAATAGGAACTGAGATTCCCCATGCTTAGGATCCTTATCTTGGACACACTGTATATATATATTTTTTAAAGTTTAACACCTTGCGCCAGTCTTTCGAGAAAAGAATATAAGGAACCCTTGAAGATTTACGACCAGTTTTCAAATATCATCTAGTGTTACCACGCTTTCTTATAACAACCAGAATATAGTCCAGTCCTAACATTGCTAAAATTATTAAAATAAAACGTCCGATGATAATTTTATACTTTATATTATTACATGTAAATAAACATAAAAATCTGCTTTTTCTTGTACAGCAATTGTTATTCTTAAAATCAAATAGGACACCAATTTGATACCAGGATCTCATCTTACATCTATGAGGTTCCGGTGATCAAGTCAATAGGGTATCATCAATATCTTCGTCTTTGCCCTCTGGTAGCTGTACGATTTTCTTAATTACTTTGTTTACAACATCTGATAAGGATTCTCGAGCTCCCACATCAAGTATTGTTAAAGATTTCTGAAAAAGACACATATTTGTACAGGGTATTCCATTTAAGAGGAAAAATGGCATATTATTTGAATATCCCCATATTTTTACTAAATTCAAGATAGCCAATCAATTTATTTTAGCTCGTATTAAAAAATCAATTGCAAACAATAGAGATTAGGCCATCAAGTCATTAAAATTTTAACCTTTTGAGTGGATTTTAATATTAGTTTTAAAATGAATTATTTGTTAGATGAAAAACTACAGATAGTAACGCTATGTTACAAGTGTGGGAGAAAATGATGAGAAAAAGAAGATACATTGATAATTTTCAAAGAAATAAGAAAAAATGAATTTGAAGTATCAGGTAATCACCTGTATTTTTATTAACATATTTAATTAAATAAGCTAAAAATGTGACCTTTTAAGCGTCAATTACTTAAAAACAGTAAAAGATAAACATGTAGTACCCCTAATGAAGAACACTTAGAATTGACCATAGAATTCAAAAATATAATAATAAATATGGTGTTCCATTTAAAAAATATAACATTTAGGGCGTAATTCTTTTGTTTCTCATGCAATTGTTTTTTAATACGATTTTTAAATTCTCCCAGCTAAAATACATCGATTGTCTATCTTGAATTTCTTAAAATAAAATACGCCATTTTCCTTTTAAATGGAATACCCTGTATATATATATATATATATATATATATATATATATATATATATATATATATATATATATATATATATATATATATATATATATATGTTGTCAAAACAATTTTTATGTAAATAATTTTTGCTAATCTTATATATATATATATATATATATATATATATATATATATATATATATATATATAAGATTAGCAAAAATTATTTACATAAAAATTGTTTTGACAACAAACCAGTCCGTACGTTAGGTTAAACCGTACTTATACAACTCAAAAGTCGATTGGTGAGATAAGGTCACGACATTCGCCATATTGGCTAGCGCGGCTGTGACGTCAAATCGGGCCATTTTCGGCCATGTTTGATTTTAGGCAGATCAGTGGCGTAGAATTAAGAAAGAAAACAAAAGAACTGTATGTTGTAAACAAAATTTATTGGATTATTTTAATAGGCATAACCTAAAACAAAAACATAAATGTGGTTTAAATATTGAAAATGAAAAATTATCAAAGCGACGACAGGACGATGAGGTACCTTGCAGAGCAAAACATTTTCCATGGTTCCGTAAGTCAAAAACCATTTTAAAAACTTTGTATACAAGGTGTCCGCTAATAAATGGTACACAGAAAAACCACAGATTCCTTATACCAAAGTATTAAGATTTTACCAAACATACCTAATCCAAAAGTTTATAATAAGGAAGATACGGGGGTGTCATAGTAAAAAGAAAAAAGTAAATTTATTTCGATAATTGTTCTCCCCTTTTTAAATATCTTAATAAAACGGTATCTAGGGGTTTTTAAACATTAGCTTTTCAGATCGAATATTAATTTTTGTGTGTAGACTAGAGGGCGATGGGTACACTATTTTAAATTTTCGAAAACTACCCAATTTTTTGATACTACTCTGTATGTATTTAAACTAGTAAGCTTCTCTATGCTTTCTGCACAAAAAGGTATACTTGGTAATAATCGCTCTTGACAACCGTTTATAAGGTATTTACGTTTTAGTTGTTCAGTGCACCCGAAAGTATGTACCTTCAATAACATCGTATCGTATAATTACAACCGCTCAGATATAAATAGCTGATAGCTAAAAACTCCTGGATACCGAGTTTTATTAAAATGTTTAAAACATACCAGAAATTATCGAAATGCACGAATAAAAATATTTATATCCCTTTAACACCCCGTATCTTCCTTATCATTAACTTTTGGATATAGGTATGTTTGTTTAAATCCTAAATGGTTATTTTCGCATAAGAAATCTGTAGTTTTTCTGTGTACCATTAATTAGCGGACACTCATCAGTATTATATGTATATAAAAACACGAATGACTGAAAACTATTCAACTAAACACTATCAAAATCTCCAAAATAAAACGAGTCCGAACCAAAAATATGTGAAGTCTCTAAACTAACCAAAAACATTAACAACTGGAAATCCTTGCAAAATATACAACCAAAATGAAAATGGCAAATGTCCACAGTTTTTACCAAACAAAGCTTCGACAAGGCACGACTCTGTCATCAGCTGATAATGCTACCAACTTTGAACAGAACTGCCAACCGAAATCGTAATTCTCACACCCTCACGTCCCTGACAAAAGCTATCCCCGCTTGCTTATGTCTAAACCCCTTCTCATAAAGAAACTCTGATACAACTGGGCCTTGGAGGGGGCCTCGTAGGTCAAAGGAATAAAATATGATTAAACCTATTAAATAATAGATCATTAATTAAATGTAGTTTAAATATAAATAATTTAAATAAAAAAAACGTAACTTAAAAAAATTATTTACCTGAAATACTGCATCTCCTTCCTTTAGCCTAAGAATGGCAAGAAGAGCGATCTCCGAATTTGCTTTTACATAGACATTTTTTCCTTAGTTCCATTTACAAGGGTTGGTAAAACTGTTCTGAGAAAATCTGATGACATTTTTTCTTGTGGAACAATTTTTGCCAAATGGAAACACACCCTTGCTAATAATTGTTTTACATCATTATTACTGTTGTTCATTGTCTAAAATAAGAGTTTGTTTAAACTTTAAACTAAATTTAATGTTTAACTCTAAGACAAAAATGCGGTTTTGGCAGAACGTCTTAGCTTTTTTTTTAAGGTGTTTTGTTGTGACATTCCATTAGCACAAAAATAAAATGGCCCATTTACCGATATGGGAAAACTCTTGTCTTAAATGAGACACCCTGTATATTTTTCTATATTATTAAACCTTCAGTTTGATTAACCCTCTAAAGAATTGACTTTTAAATAAAAAAATACTTCCAAAAAATAATAAAGCTTACTAAAAATTAAAAAATAATAAAAAAAGAAGTCTGGTAATAACATCAGGTACATAATATTCGACAAATAATAATACTATGGCGAAGTCAATTAAATACGAAATATAACCCTAGGGTGTTATTAAAAAAATAACGCCCTAGGGCCTACAAATTACCAATAAATAAACAATAAATTATCTTCATTTAAGCATTTATTACGAAAATACAAACATACTTACACAATATACTTATCATAATAAAAATTATTTTTTAAAGTAAAACGTACAACTTTCAAAATGAAAATAAGCTCATCAAAACGATTTCGTCCACACGGTTCCGTCAGCCAGGCCTCAAAATGGAAATATTCTTTCTCCTAAATCCACCTAGTTTTTCTGGCAAAAGGGTATTATAAGGATTATAACGCTTTCGGTCAACGTATATCCCTCGGGCCAAAGGCCCTCGAGAAACACACCATCGACCTCAAAGGTTATTATCCTTATAAAACCCTTGTTGCCTTAATAACTATAAATATCCATGGATTATATTAATTTTTTAAAGAAGAAATATTAAATTTAAAATATAAAATAAATAATAGTTTTAAAAAACTAAAAAACACGCTTTTATATGCAACCGAACTAAAAATTAGAAAATAATTTTTCATTTCAAAGAGTTTGTATTACAGTAATAAAAGGTCAAACAATGAATCATAATTATATACCTCAAAAGAGTAAAAGCGTGGGGTGCATTTTACTATTTTTATTTATAACTTTTCCCTCATAGATATTTACAAATGAAATAATTATAACATTTAATATATTAAGCACCCCACGCTTTTATTCTGAAGTGAATTATTCTGTTATTATCTTAAATTTTATTATAATTCTATTTTGAGGTATATAATTATGATTCATTTTTTAACCTTTTATTACTGTAATACAAACTCTTTTAATGAAAAATTATTTTCTAATTTTTAGTTCGGTTGCATATAAAAGCGTGTTTTTAGTTTTTTTAAACTATTATTTATTTTTTATTTTTATTTCGATATATCAATTAGTTTTCTGCGGACATGTGATATTGAAATGTTTCACGAACTATTTCGTAATCTAATCATTTCATTTAAAGCTTCACTGTTGCATGGGGTTTCAGAACGCAACTACTCCGAACAAATTTCTGTCAGCCTTATGCTGAGAGTACGTCCGAAACTGCACACATGCGCAGATCGCGCACTAGCTCTTTCTCTGTTACTCTCCTACAGAAAATCTATAAAGGAATTTATTTATCCTGGCGATCTTAATCAGGATAACGGGATACTGTTTGCAGATTATTGCATTGTCATGGGTCCTTGGTACGTGTGCAAAGTTTCAAAGAAATCGAATCGCTGGAAGTTGGTGAAAATTAAGCTTAAAGATTCCGTTACATACATACATACATACATACAACCCAAGCTAATAACAGCGTGTTAAAAAATATACAAGGTGTTTGATTTAAAATAACAAAGTTTCACTATACCGGAAAATCGGCCATTTTGCTTTTGTGCCAATAGAATGGCAAGGCAAAATGTCGAAGATAATATGATAAAGAAAAAAACTAAAACATGGACTGCCACCCTGTGTAGGGTTTAATTTAATAGTACTTACCCTAACAAACGCAACCAAGAGAACATTTGGTATGGGTTCTTTATTGATAAGTAAATATTCTAACAAATAACAACAGGACCTGATGGCACTCTGTGTTATACTAACTGTCGTCGACTGTAATTGACTTAAGAGTACTTGGACTAATTTTTTCTATACTGTTCATCCCAAAGTCGCTCGGGAGTTTCCTTTAATGCCACGGTCAAGGCTGAACTTCTACCTTCTTTTAGGGTAACATTTGTATTATTTTCGTCATCTAAAAAATATTTTATTTATAGATGTAAGTAACAAACATACATTTTTTGACGTGACAACGTCTTATAATTTGATGGAACCGGCTGCACGCACCAAAAATCATAACTCATGTGGCGTTACCTCGCTCTCTATTCTATTCTATTTCTATTTTTTTTCTTGGTTTTGGTCCCTTCAGGTCCAATCCACCACTCTCCCCTTCCGGACTATGCTTTCCAGGGCTTCGTCGGCGGAAAATCTGGATAATCGAGCTCGTAGCTCCCAGAAATTCCAAAAGAAAACAAATAATTCAACGTTAGATGCAATGCATAAATTGTCGACTGTCCAACCAAGATCTGCTACTGGTGTTACGTATAACCTTCACTTTCACTACTGACAGTTCCCATGGCACGCCCATCTATTTCCCGCCATTTGAGAAATACCTCGTGTTCACCACCAAACAGGATACCATCAGCTTATAGGAATCTTCGCTCACAGCGCTTAGATCCAGAAGAAAGATGCCGTCAATTTAGCGTGAATCTTTCCTTGATCCCCGAAGGTAAAACGTTCGTACGACACCTCTAGCCGCCACTCCGGGAAGAACTTTGTAGTCCTCTACGCACGTCCGCACTGTTCGGAGGTCAAACAAAGAGTCTACCTCGCTCTCAGGCGTTCCATTTAAGGCTTGTGCAAGCAGAAGCGCGGAACGAGCGACAAAGAGGCACAATCGACCTCCGAGTTCGGCAGTGTTCGACATCGTTGGTTTCTTTCCTACTTGAGTGAGCGGTCCGCGTGGACACCTGCTATACAATAATACATTTACATGTTTTCCTCAAGTATGAAGTGCAGTGAAAAGTAAATTTGGTGTCAACTGTTTATAGCAACCATTCCATCAGTATTTTCATATGACGTTGTTACGTTGAACTATCGTCAGTAAACCGACAGATAAACGATTTTTTTGTTGGGTATTTTGGATGTTTTTGAAGTAAGTGATCTTAAACTCATTAAAAAAAAGATACATTATAAAAGCAAATATGATACAAGAGGAAGTGGAAGATAAGTATGATTTTGACAATTAAATATTAGAGAAGCTGCTTAGTTGAATAATTACTGGGGTATGTCAATTTATTTCTTGTAATTAAAATCAAATAGTAAAAAAGCAAGACGTAACGTAAAGCCTACACTCTAATATCTTTATTCTTTTCGAAGATATTGCCAAAACAATATGTATCTCTTTAAGGTAACAAGCAGTAGCTAATAAATATTAATGGAATGAAATAAATTTTCAACATTGAATAGCTTCGAAAGGAATGAATTTATCGAAAAATGTTAAGAGATCTTTTTGTAAAGCATAAAATTATCTTTAAGAATAATTATTTGTTTAATAAAGATATTGATAGTTATGGTAGTTTAAAAAATCCAGAATCTAAGTGACAAAATTAAAAAGCTAATTAATGTTTAAGGCGAGATTACAAGAAAACGGCTCGTTCTACGGAAATTTACTAAAAGAGCCTTTTTGTAGAGAATTTAATTTTGTTCAAGAACATCAATTGGTCGAAGGTGCAAGAGGTACTGATTCCGAGATTTGATATAAAAAATGCTACAATTCTTGAAATATCAATAATTTTAATGAAGCATCTCTTATTGTTAATAAAGGGTCCGCCAAATAACTTTTTTTTATAAAAACTATTAAAAAAAAACTACTGAATATTTTGTCAAATTTCTTTTTTATTTGAAAGTACAATTCTTCCGGTTAATAATGGAAAATAATTTCATTCAAATGGCTGCCTCGGCTGGCCACGCAGTAGCCTACACGATAGGTCCAATTTTTTAGCACCTTATCGATTGTGTGCAGCTGTATTTCACCAATGGCTTCACGAATATTGTCCTTTAAAGCGTCAATTGTCTCTGGCTTGTCGGCGTAATACTTATCTTTGACGGCACCCCACAAATAACAGTCCAACGGTGTCAAATCGCAGCTCCGAGGTGGCCAAACGACATCAGCTATGCGGCTGATAATGCGATCTTCAAAAACAGGGCACAAAACATCAAGTGTAGCGTCGGCTGTGTGGCACGTAGCGCCGTCCTGTTGAAACCAAATGTTGCCAATATCCTCATCTTCAATTTTTGTGAACAAAAATTCGTTCAACATGGCCCGATAACGATCGCCATTGACTGTAACGGTCACTCCTTGCTCATTTTCGAAAAAAAATGGCCCAATTATGCCTCTGGACCAAAATCCGCACCAAACAGTGACTCGTTTTGGGTGCGTCGGCTTTTCAATGTATGCGTGCTGGTTTTCTGTGCCCCAAATGCGACATTTTGCTTGTTTACATACCCGCCAAGATCAAAATGAGCTTCATCTGAAAAGATGATTTTTTTGGCAAAATCGGCATCTTCTGTAAGTCGATCGCAGGCCCACTTGGCAATATTTCCCAGCGTTGTTCAAGCGTATACACAACCATATTCGTTCAGCGGAAGGATATAACTAATTTTCTGTCAAATCAAACATGAGCTAAGTGTTACCATTCACGAAATAAGCACTAGTTGAAAAAAAAAACGTTGGATGGCGGACCCTTTATTAAGGGCTGAAAATTTTAGGATACCTTTCTTTTGTCGTTATAAACAATATTTATTTATTTATTTATTTATTTATTCATATAAATACTCTACAGAAATAAACTTTCTAAATGGTATTCTTAAGGTAACAACAAATTATATAGCATAATCATAAAATATTACATACATAAAGATATAGAGAAAAAACAACAAAATAAATTATATACAAACAATATGACAAATAAATATGTATAAGAATATAAAAAAAATCTGATTGACTAGTTATTGTACTATAAGTCTTTTTATGACTGACACACTCACATTAAATATATCACACTCCGAGAAATATCTATTATAATTCCGCAGCATTACATCCACAAAAGCCCTCTGTCCATAATTGGTTCGATGCGTCATTTCGAAAAATAACTGCATCTGTCTAGTTTGTCTAGCAGGAACCAGAAAGAGTACCAGCTCTAATAGGGTTTTACAGTTGATTTTCCCAGTTATTAACTTATGCAGAAAGATAAGTAGTGCTTTCCTTCGCCTAGTCTCCAAACTCTGCATGCCGCACAGAAGAAGTCTTGTGTCATAGGGTATATTTTGATAAGGAAATCGCATTTTGTGTAAAACATATTTTGCAAACTTATTTTGAACCCTTTCAATCCTGTTGACATGGCATTGATAATGTGGATTCCATATGACTGAGCAGTATTCCAAAATACTACGGACCAGACTGTTGTAGAGTACCATAAGTGCTTTGGTGTCGTAAATGTGTCTGGTATTTCTTTTAAAAAACCGAGCATTCTAAAGCTTTTACTAATAATATTGTCTATATGCGGATTGAATGTTAGACTGCTGTCGAAGATGACACCAAGATCACTATAAGACGAGACTACTTCCAAATCGGATGATTCAATTTGATACCTCTTGTTTAACGGATTATTACATTTATAGAAACGAAGCACTTTACATTTATTGACATTAAGTTTTAGATGGTTATTTTTACACCAATTCACTAGCCTATTAAGATCAGATTGCAGGTCATTAAAATCCGGAGAAACTATGGAATAAAATTTTAAATCATCTGCATATAAGAGGCATTTGGAAGCCTTAAAACAAGACAAAACATCGTTTATAAACAACAGAAAAAGGACGGGACCAATGTGTGACCCTTGTGGTACACCAGAAGTCACTGAAACTTCATTAGAAACGGATCCGCATACGGTCACTCGTTGACGACGCTGGGTTAAATATGATGCGATCCACTGGAGATATTTTCCGGAGATGCCAATCCAAGATAACTTCCTTAGTAGCAGTTGATGACTAACACTGTCAAAAGCCTTTGAGAGATCTGTATAAATGGTGTCAACCTGATTACCGGCTTCAACTGAGGTTACCAGAAAGTTTTGAAAGACACCGAGGTAATATTCTTACGATACCGCTAGAAAAAAATTGTTTGTTTTTGTGGCCGAGTCTAATGTGCATATAATAATAAACTCTGTACCGTGTCAGATAGAAATACGAAATTAAATCAATTTCAGCGTTCTATTGCACTATTAACATGTATACAAACATAAACTTACTTAAAATATGTTCAGACAATGTAACATCTAACTGATCAGCGGGTAAATATTTGCAGAGGGCTCCTAAACAACCTGCAGCACATTTTCTTACGGTGTCGTCTGGTTGACCTAAATATGTTAATAATAGGGCATGATATTGTTTTTGAAGTGGTTCAGACATTTTATCTCCTGCTGGTGTTATTACTCCTCTTAAAGCATGGAGTGCTGTTTCTCTAAAACAGTAATAACTCGGTTAATATGGAAGGTGTCTTTAAAGGTCTGTACAAAAGCTACATTTTTACATTTTTGAGCCAAAATAAAATGAGGTAACGCAATTTACCTCAGTCAAAAAGTTTATTGTTTGCGAGATATAGGGTCTTAAAGTTTCCGTTTGATTTTAATTATTTGAAAATATTAGATATTTTTCCACAAAAATCGGAGATTTTTCAGGATGGGAAATTAATATCTGTTTTTTTATGTACAGTGTAGTTATTTCAAACTGATACACCTGTGTATCAACTAAAAATATACGATTAAGGGGATGCCGTAGCACGTTAAATTGAGCTAAAACGCGATTCGCTGCCGTTTTTTAAATATTTGTTTGGGAAAAAAGTTGTATATAATAAAGTTTCTTAAAATGATCCAAAGATTATCGGAAAGTTGGTTATTTTAACGGTTTGGTAATTTTGGGAAATTTCATGTGTTAATTATTAACATTACCAAAAAGCAATTAACTTTCCGATAATGTTTGGATCATTTTAAGAAACTTTTCTATATACAACTTTTTCCAAAACAAATATTTAAAAACGGCAGCGAATCGCGTTTTAGCTCAATTTAACGTGCACGGCATCCACTTAAAGTCCAAGAAAGTAGTTTCGTGAATTAATGAAAACATTTTAAAGATGTTTCAGATTAAACATTAAATTTTACACAATAATTCCTTAACGCGTTATACAGGGTGTTTCTAAACAAATGCAAAAAAATTTAGGAGGTGATTCCTTGTTTAGAATAAGGGGTAGTTTGCTTTTATAAACATGGGGTCAAAAGACAACATTTAGAAGGATATCGCGAAAACATTAAAAAACCGGCTTTTTTCCACGAACGTAAAAAAATGTTGTTTTTTTTTAATTGTTAACATGAAGTTAAAGAACTCCATTCTAGTTCACTACATAAAGTATTAAAAAGTAACTTCTAAACAATTCAAAGCTTTTTTCACCCCTTTGAATCAGTGTTTTGTTTCAATGCCTACTTCAATAAACTTAAATATCAATTTATGCAATGTAAACAGTAAACGCGACATCAACTGAACCATGCCATTGCATTAAATCGTTGTATTTAAGTATAAACGATGTGTGAAAGCATTTAGTAAAAACCTTTTAGAGATTGCCTTGTGACCTAGATAGAGCGTGAAGGAATGTAATGGCAAATTTTTGTAAGAAATAATTATATTTACCAAGTATACCTTTTTTTTTGCTCAAAATATGATAAAATAAAAATAATTTATTAGAGTCATAAAATATCGGGGCAAAAACGACTATTTAAACATAAGCAAAGAACTGCAGTTGGTTTCCTCTAAATTTTAAAATAAAAAGGTAAACGGATTTCAAACTCAAATTCATACATTACGGTCAACAATAATATTAGATTTAACCGGCATCACAAGTTAAAATAAACTATAAAACTACCACAATTATAAAAGTATCAAAGCACAAGTCTAAATTTTACATTATTTGAATTTAAATTTCAACACACATATTTTTTTCTGAACGTTTTACATTTAGTCCCTGTTTCCTTCCCCTAAAAATCCCCTTACCTTTGGTAAAACATTTTAATAATATATTTATTTAACAACTTTTCCATTCAGAAATATTTTGTTACAATGGGAAGTTAGGTTTATACAGAGACAAGAATGAGACGAGCAACTAAATGTAAATAAATTATCCCAGAGAGAGAGATAGCTGCTGGGCCTTCCTTGTCTGTCTTCAAGGAAGGTAAACGCAGATGGCGCGTGAGTCGACTTTATCGTTTGCCCGCCAAAAATTAGGTATTGGTTTTTGTTTTCTATTAATATTAAATATTGGGGTTTAGTTCAATAATTACCACATATCCAATTAAAAATGTCATTTATTTGGTTTTCATAAAGATTTTCTCTTACAGATAACCATATCAATATTACCTTAAATTATCTGTTGAAAAGCACAAATTTAATATATATACTGTGATCACTAATAAAAGTCAATATTCAAAGTCCAATTAAAGGTAAAAAACCACGAAAAAAACAATAAATCACAAAAATGTAAACAAACTGTTCAAACAAATCGGCCATTAAAAAATATCGAATAACATTTCGGCGTGACTGCCTGCAGCAGCGTTGTCAAGTTAAAAATATTCGATTCTTGGTATATAGTATAATCAGGTTTTAGTCAAAGAAAGACGTTAAAGTTACAAGAAATTGTAAAGAACTTGGCAACCTTAAAAGCGATGATTGCACCCTCTGCGATTACCTCCCATGATAACTGACAGAGACATAGTTATAGGAACTTGCGTTAATCCAGAGAGAGATAAAACGTAATGGACAAATTTCCAGGACCAGTAACGCGTCTCATTCTTGTCTCTGGTTTATACTTACTTTTTAGAGCCTAAAGACAAACGTACAAAAGAACTTACTTTATTGCTACATCCTCGTTATTCTTTATCATATTATGTAGTTCATGAAACAGTGGATCTGCCCTTTGATGTATTACTATGAGCTGACTAAGTGCACTTGCTGATTTTAGTCTGACTATCCTGTTAGGATCATTTAAAGCTTTCACAAACGTTGTTTGCAACTGTGGTAGAAACTGTCTAAGCATAACGCCGACCTTAAAACAAAAAATAAAAATAATATTGGCGAATGACACTTTATAATAACTAAAATACCTAGGACTTAAAGCTGGTGGGGGAAATTAAAACAAATCCTAAATTAGGGGCATTCGTGGGATATTTGACTCCGGAATTTCACTAATTATAATAATGTGATTGAAACTTATACTATAATAAAA
This sequence comes from Listronotus bonariensis, assembly GCA_014170235.1. Lineage (NCBI taxonomy): Eukaryota > Metazoa > Arthropoda > Insecta > Coleoptera > Curculionidae > Listronotus > Listronotus bonariensis. The sequence goes on from JACEGR010001521.1 coordinate 92,523, forward strand.
TATATCTTCTAATATAAAATAATAGCTAATATACAGCAAACCCCTTGTAAAAAAAACTCGATTACTTTTTACGTTTCTCGAAATTATCACTTAACCGAGTGTGACTGGTGGGACATCGAAAAATCCTTCTCCCTTACCGCGGAATACCTAAAGCCTAAATACTAACAATTTTTATTTTGTCATTAGTTATTTCCTAACAATTTGTTAAATGTATCGAATATCAAGTAGACTGGAGCGTGTTTCTAATCAGATTGGCTTTATTTATGTAAAAATTTGACATATGTCAAATTATGATATAAGATTTGTTCTCATTATTAATCCTAGGTTTTTATTATCATTATTTACCTAGGGTAAGAAATATTAATTATCGTTAGGAGAATGAAGTAAATAATAGCAATTTCTCAGGTTAGCAGTAAAAAATAATATTACCTTTGATAATAATATAGCTAAAGTCTCTAATACAGCTGTTTTGACATTTGGACTGAATCTGTCACCCAATATCCTAATTAGCGGACCTGTAATGGCAACGACGCTTGGTTGAAGAGCTGAAGCGCTTGTAACCCTAATTACTTCACCCAAACCTACAAAAGTAAAAAAATATATATAAAGATAAATCCATTTAACAAAAAACGATTTTTTCCTTTTGACGAGCCTACCACGAATATTCATACCGCCATATATGGAAGCGGTGCTTTAACTGTCAATGGCAAATGTTTCGGATGTCGGACTGGGCAAACGCGTCACTTTTTGTCGGACAAGTTTACCACAATGTTTTACATGTAATTTTTAAACATTGTGGCGAAAATCGTAAGGGTTACAGTCACGACTGTTACCTTTACCATTTTTGGCAAAACTGCATGCAACAGTATGGTCTTATGCCCTGTCTCACAGGGTGAGGTAAAGAAGATAATTGCAAGAACCACAAGGAAACCAGCGGCAGGAATTGATGAGATAAGCGGCCGTGTACTGAGGGCTGTTGCTGATGAGATTGCAGGACCACTAGCACATATAATTTGTGAGTCTTTTTCTACCGGTTGCAACAATTTAACAACTAAATTAAGTAAATCTTGCTTCTTGATTCGATACTTAAGGGTATCCGTTTCGCTAAATGTGTTAAAATTGGCATACTATGGTTTGGTTCAGTCACATATATCATATGGTTTAATATTTTGGGGAGCTTCAGCATATGTTAATAGAGTTTTTGTTTTGCAGAAAAGGATTGTCAGATGTATGTTAGGTTTACCACCGGGTGCGCATTGCCGACAAGCATTTATACATTTAGGAATTTTAACTCTCCCGTCTCTATATATATACCTTCTAGGAGTTTATGTAAGACAGAATGAGGCTGAATTTGAAAGGAACTCTGATATTCACGATTATAATACAAGAACTAAAAACCACCTACATCGTACATATTCTCGCTTAAGTGTCGGCCAGAGTTCTCCGACATTTAAAGGAATTATTTTTATAATAAATTTTTGCAACTTTTTGGTAATTTTGAAAATAATACGCTTCTGAAGAATACCTTGCAGAATTTCTTAGTGGAACAAGCCTTTTATGATGTAAATGAGTATCTGTCAATGTAGGTGTTCCATTGTTTTTTGCTTTATTTTTGTAGTCTGTATTTTAATGAAAGTCTGTTATCATTTAAGTGTGTAGCAAATTAGTATTTTAATCTCTTATTGTGCTTATTTTATTTTATTTATATATTTTTAAATCTAGACTTAGTGTATGTTTGTATGACAAGTCCGATAAGCTATTTCTTTTATTTGTAATGGCTTGAGTGATGAATAAAGATTACTTTACTTTAACACATTGTGGTAAAATTGTCCGACAAAAAAGTGATGCGTTCGATAATTTTTGGGCACTCCAGGTCATATAAGGAAAAACGCTCGTTAATTTTTGATTTTAGGGGAAAACATTTTTTGCCACTTTCACTCACTAAACTGCAAAGGTGAGACTCACCCCCAAATCTCAAATGGAAAAAAGGGTCGAGTGATACATTACTTTGAAGGCCTCACGGCCCTGATTACAACTACAAAGTTTAAATTCTCGGATATTATTTTCGTTGATATGACAGCTTTTTCAAAATTTTAGTAATTTTCCTATTTTGCACCTCTTATTTTGCAATTCCGTTGTGGTTAACGTTATTCTGAGTCTGCGCAGTAACGCAAACATGATCCGTTATCGTTATTAACCATAAACTCCTTTAATTACGGATGAATACCGAAGATCTTATCGTTATCGTTATCGTTATTGTTAAACTGCGTGGTTGTCGGATTGTAGAATTTTTATTATCAATTATTTAAGAAGGTTGACATTTTAATGCCGTATTAATTAAAATATCATTGATACATAGGCTCTAATTAGCGAAAAATCCATAGCAGTAAGAAAAATAAAATAGTGTAAAGAAATTAAAATGGACTTGCATTTTTAAGGATGTTTTAAATCAGTAATCTATTTACATGTTACAATCTGGCACACTTGCTTTTTATTCTACTACCAAACCTAACCTTACTTTTTGTGTTTTGCTTATACTGTATTGTTACATCTACTTTGAAAAACAAAATCAAGAGAATTATTTGCATATATTTAAATATCAATATATAACTTATGGAGAATAAAAGTAAGTAGTGATTTTTCGTTAACTTTAAAATCGGTGAACCACAGGTAAAAATAAGGTTATGTGTCGAAAGCGCAGACGCAAGATAAATTTATTCGAAGAGGCTGCAAAATCTCTGTCTAAAACTGCTGCTGTAATCGTTATTTTTAATAACAATAACCATAAGGAGGCCAAAAAACGTCTGTTATTTTAAGAGGTGCAAAATGTCTCTAATAACGTATATTACACCTAGATTTTAATTTCATTTTTATTCGTATTATTTTTCTCGGCATATACCTATAATATTTAATTAAAAACTACATAATTTTTAATAATCATTGAACATACCCTGCGCTGCAGCTTCTTTTCATCTCCATCTCCATTAAGAATTGCTTCCCTGAAAATGGGCAAGATAGGAACAATACCTTTAGGTAGGCAAAACCCGGGTAAAACATCGGATGTTCCCTTCATATCCGATATGGCATATCTTACTGCTTGTCTTACATCTGATACATAGGATGCTTGCTGCTTTGGTTCAAGAGTCTTAAACATAAATTGAAAAGTTTCAAAATATAAAAAAATACAACTAATGACATTTGTAATGTGTAAGTAATGATCCTATTAGGGTAGGAGCCCGTGCGCGGCAGACCTTCGTCATTTTGTAAAACCTGAAACTTTGTCAGCGCATGCTCCCAACATAGGTAGACGCGATGGGAGACTATAAAGTTTGACTCGTAGTGGCTTTGGCAGGTAACAAAGGTTAATTTAATTGAAACATACCTTTTGTCTTTTTGTAAAAGCTGATTTTTACATATGTTATTTGGTACCTATTAGAAGATACTTCCCCAGTCGGCAGACAGTTTTGACAGTTCTAACCCCTTGGAAGAAGCATTTTTGGGTAGACCCATGGTCCGATGAAGTTCAATATTTCCGTTATTTAACAAAATATGTCAAAAAGTCTTATATAAGAGTTGTAGGGTTTCTAAATAGACATGTCCTAAAAATATTTCGATATATCTACAGTGTGCCAAAATACAAGTTTTTAAAAACTTATCTTACAAAAATAACTTTTTATGAGACACTCTGTATCAGTGGCGGCTCGCGGGTCTGAAAACAGGTGTAGTGCAGGAAGGGAAAAAAGCGCATTCATCATTTTAGCAAAATTGAAAATACTCAACTATCAAAAGTCTAAGTAAAAAGTCTTAATATCTAAACTTATCTAAATTTTAGACACCAAATCAATCCTTCATCTTTTAATGCAGCAAATTTATCAATTATATATCCATAAAATGGTTAAGTTTTTATCAGTTCCTGTAGAAGCTCCTTTTTGAATTGAAATATTGGCGAAAGATAAAAGTCTATCTTGGGATATAGTGTTTCTTAAGAATGTTTTTAAACGCTTAAGACAAGAAAAACTCCGTTCCACTGACACGCTTGTCGACGATATCGTTAAAATTAGTGAAAAAGTTTAAACGCCTCGGTAAAAATGTCATTATTTGCGCCAACTTGTTTCACTAACTGCTGCAATGAAATATTTCTATAACTTTCATCAGCAAATATTAGGTTAAGTTTATTTTTAAGCCGCTGATTTTCTGGAAATGATTCGGCATATATCTCCAATAAATTTTGAAAAGAATCAGTGGGAAAAGTTTGGTTATACCAAACTTTTGCAGTATCAACAAGACAAAGAAATTGTAGTTTGTAACAATCTTCGAATCTTACTTCCATTTCCATCAAAATATGATCTAATATTTCATAGAGAAGTGCTCTGTACTGTCCTTTAATTTTTTCCTGTCGCTAATAATACTCAAACGGAAACAATCGAAATAATACGTGAAAACCAACGAAACGACCAAAATCTATACTATCTTTTTAAGGCTAGCGATTTACCAAGCAACACACCCGCGATTCTGGCCACCGGCAAGTATAGCGTTGTCATAGCAACGGAGCGTCAAAGCGTAAACAAAACCCCGCATAAGGTGTATACTTCGGTCCGTTTTATATTTGCAAAACACTTGTCGCGTTGCTGAAAGAGATGGAAAGCGACTAGCGCCAGCGGTTAATTTATATGCTAGATTTTTCATGGCGAATTTTACAAATAAGGAATAGAAATGAGAAAAATGAATTGAATAATAGTAATATGTTTTATTATTTATTTTTGGTGAAGTGGCACTTCACTTACTACACCTGAATAGCCGCCACTGCTCTGTATATATCAAAATATTTTCAGGACACGCCTATTTGGAAACACTACAAATCTTACATTAGTTTTTTTGTTAAATCTTGTTAAATAAAAAAATATTGGACTTTCTCGGACCATTGGGCCATTCCAAAATGTTTGTCTGTCAATGGTTGAAACTGTCAAAACTGTCTGGCGACTAAGAAAATATCTTCTAATAGATATCCAAGTAACACAATATGAAATTTACCTTTTACAAAATGACAGAAGTTAGGTTTTAATTTCAATCAATCAATCAAAATATGCTTTATTGTTAAAGAAAAAAATCTTGTTAACAAAGCTCAAAATAAAGAGAGAAAAATAATAAATAAATAGGCAATAATTTGCTACCCTAACCTACTAAACCTACTTACACCATATTTGTATATATATATATATATACATACATATACATACACACACGTACATACATATATACATACATATACATATACATACACACACACACACATACATATACACACACACATACGCACAACATATGCTAAAATGAATAGAGAAATATAAAATGCAATAAAATAAAATAAAATAGAATATAAAAAAGTATAAGCAGTAAAAACATGAATAAAAGCACATACCAACACATATGCATATATCTACACTTGCAACACATGCTAAAATTAATAAATAATATAAAAAGTATATAGGTAAAAAGATCTCCATTACGTTACAATAAAATAAAATAAAATAGAATACAAAAAAGTATAAGCAATAAAAACATGAATAAAAGCAAATAACAACATATATGCATATATCTACACTCTCACCACATGCTAAAATTAATATAAAGAGTATAAGTCAAAAAGATATAAAATAAAATATAACGAAAAAAAAAGTACTTACAATATATCACCATAAAACTCTTCCAGGCTGTAATATGCCTTTAATCTTAAAATGTGTTTTACCCTATTACTAAACCTTTTCAAATTCCTAATACTTTTATATTGATCAGGTAGGTGATTGTATAATTTTAAGCTTTCATATATTAAAGAGTTTTTGGTAGATGAACTTCTCGGAATAGGTAATGGCAAGTTATTCCCATTACGTGTATTGTAGACACTTGGATTTATAGAGTTTTTAAATTTTTTATGTACTAATATAACAGTCTCTAGTATGAAAAGGGATGGTAAGGTCAATATTTTTTCCCTTATAAACAATGGCCTACAGTGGTCCCTAGCTTTTACTTTGCATAGATATCTTATGGCCCTCTTCTGAAGTACAAACACTGCATTAAAGAGTTGTCTACAACAAAAACCCCAAAAGGGATTACCATATCTCAAATGGGACTCTATAAGAGAAAAATAGGTCGATCTGGCCATATACATGCCCAGCTCTTTTGACACCATACGTAGAGCATAGCATCCAGACGCAACTTTCTTATTTAAATTAAGGATATGATCTTTAAACTTTAATTCAGAATCAATATAGAGACCCAAGAACTTTGTGCAATTTCTGTTTTCAATAGGACAATCATCTATATTCAGGTGCGGTAAAATAAACTTAAATGAAATAACATTAGTTTTATTAACATTAAAACAAAGCCGATTTGCATTGCACCAATCCTTTATAAGAAGCAGATCTTCCGAGATAATCTGCGCTAAACTATCCGAATCCTTGCCAAGCCACAGAACAGTAGTATCATCGGCAAAGATGGTAAAACGTCCCCTGATGTTAAGTGTAGCAAGGTCGTTCAGATTAATTTATTAACCTTTAGTACCTGCTAAAGCCACTACGAGTCAAACTTCAAAATCTCTCATTGTTTCTACTTATGTTGGGAGCATGCGCTTACAAACTTTAAGCTTTTACAAACTGATGAAGGTCTGCTACTCACAGGCTCTAGTCCAAGGCTAATTGATAATTAAAATTAAGCTTGCAGCGTTGTTAAAAAGCCATCATCGGTATAATTTTGAACTGGTATAAGAGTCCATGACAATTCAAAGTCAAGTTTTTCTTGTTGTAGCAGGTAATATCGTGTTTTTTAAATAATTTATTGAATAAATGCAATAAAAAATACAAGCAGAATTAGTCTACAATTTGTGGTAAGTGTTTTGGTGGTTGTAGTCATAGATTCCGAAAATAATTCTGCCATGAACCAAAGGTGAAAAGTCGGGTTTGTTATGTCTGCAGTTTAAGTGTAAAAATTGCCAATGGAAGCTTACAATAAAAACTTGATTTTATCTCTAATTTTTACCTTTGTCACAGCATTTAAGGCTTCCCAGGACATCTGTAAAACGTCTTTATCACTATCAGTACATAAATGTATTAGCCCTCTAAGTAACTGTGGTATATGAGGGGTATATTGCGCTTTGAATTAGCACAGAAGGCACACAGCAATGTGGCGGCAGCCCTTCTTTGGTCAGCATTTACATTCCTTGAATTTTCCAACATGGTATCGATTATGGTTCTTACACCTACGTCATCTAGTACTGATAAAACAACAGCCTGACAATATTCCAATTGCTATAAAAATAAAAATAGCTACATAATTATACCATATATAAAAAAAAGAAAAAAACTACATAATAAACAGGAAATATATTAAGTGGTTAGGTGTAGTCAGAGACGTGAAAAAATGACAATGGTAAATATTTTTGTCAGTAAATTATTTTTCCACGACCGTTAAAAAAATGCGGTTTTTTAATCGTTAACATGAACTTAAAGTACTCTATTCTAGTACACTACATAAAGTGTTAAAAAAGTTACTTTTTTAACACTTCAAGCTTTTTCACACTTTGAATTAGTGTTTTATTTCAATGCCTACTACAATGAACTTAAATATCAATATATGCAATGTAACAGTAAAAGCGACATTAACTGAACCAAACGGTCAAGTTACCTTTGATTTCGTCTTTATTTCTTTTAGTTCATGTGTCACTGGTTTTAATATTTGACAGTTTTCAAATTAATTCAATAGACATTTTATTGGAAATTGATAGTAATAATGAATTTGGATGATTAAGAAATTAAAAAGAAATTTATACTGTTTTACAAAAAGTAAAAACATACAATTTTCTAAAATTAAATAATAAATGCATAGTTATGAAGAGGATAATTGTCTGTAAGAAATAAGGAGGCTATGATTTTTTGTTGTAATATAATAGCTGTGCTGCAAAAATTGAAATTAATAAGTTTAGATAAATAAAAGATGTATAAAATGGTATTTTTGGAAATTTTGATACAGTCGTAGAAAAAATATAGCATGTAGCACATTAAGGTAAAAAAGTATCACTTTATGCACTTGGTACATAAATTACTATTATTTTATAAACGTAAAAGCATGGCATCATTAAATAAGGTTCCAAATAAAAAAAAGATCCTTCGATCATGCCTTACTTTTTCATGATTTTAAAAAGCTATACAGTGTTAAGTGTTAAAAGAGGACAAATGATTTCCCGGAATAATTTAAGCACGTGTGGTATTCGGTAAGAAAATTTCACACCAAGTTTGTGTTAAATAATATTATTTTAAATTATTATTTGTAACTTTGACACGAGCTTTAAACTTTTACTATAAAATAAATATTTTCCGTTTTACCAATTGTACTTGCAAATATATGTAATTTTAGAGCTTATCATTGTTTATTCTTTTATATTATATATACCTTATATTACTACAGTTGGTAAAAATAGTTTATTTTAATTTTTTTAGACCCATACCTTGCTTTCGTTTGCTCTTCACTTATGTCTAGTACTTCAGTCTTATGATATTATTTTACTAACTGTAGTTGTATAAAATTGTCATTTAGGGTCTTAAAACCTTACATTATTTTATATTATGTTATGTCTGAAATACTACAACTGGTACAAAATAACATTTTCTTTAATTATGTATGTGAATGACAGACCTGAGATTAAAACAAATTCAATGATTATGTCAAAAATTTTCCACTATAATTCACTCCAGGGTACCCCAGACAGGAGAAAAAAAAATCCGATAAATACTTGTAATGTCATGGTGATGCAACCAAAACTACACATTTGATTGGTCAAAAAACAGTGGTGTGGAATTTTCATTTCAATTTCAACATTGAATAACTTTAAAAGAAATTATCGAAAAATGTTAAGAGACCTTTTTATAGAGCATAAAATTTCCCTTAAGAATAATTATTTGTCTTATAAAGAGATTGATAGTTATGGTAGTTTAAAAAATCTCGAATCTAAGTGACCAAATAATAAAAAAAAAAAATGTTTAAGGCGCGATTACAAGAAAACGGCTCGTTCTACGGAAATTTACCAAGAGAGCTTTTTTGTAGAGAATTTAATTTCCTTTAAGAATATGAATTGGTCGAAGGTTCAAAATTAACTGTTTCCGAGATTTTGTATAAAAATGCAACAATTGTTAAAGAATCAATAATTTTAATGATGCACTTCTTAATGTTATTATTAGGGGCTGAAAATACATAAAAGAATACTTAAAAATGAGTTCACTTAAATTTATGACGTATTTTAACATAAATTCAACAAACCTGTGCTTCTTCTGGGGTTCCCTTTGATGATGCCAAAGCCATCTGAAGTGCAGGAAGAATCCTTGGTAAATATTTATTTAACGAATCTCCGGCCACAGACGCTAAGATAGATAATGCTTTTGTATTTGCAGGTGGAGCTGTCAGTTGTGGAACCAAATAAGGCAAAACTACTCTGGATTTTATAGCCATTACCTGTCTTAAACCATCAAGCGTGCATTCAACTATCTGTGGATCATCGTCATTCTAAAAATGTAAACACAAATGAATTTTTTTGTACCTTTAATAAATAAGGGGCGGAATATACAGGGTGTTCATTTAAAAACTTTCCACTAAAGTTATCTTCGAAACGAGACAGATTTGAGAAAATCGCCGAAACACATTGAATTGAGAACATTTAAGACATTTAAAATGGGATCACCTTTTAAAGTTTTGCATCGTAGTAAAGAAACACCCTGTATACAGGGTAGTTTTTGAGGGCTCTTCTCTTTTAGGTTTAAAAGAGCAAACATATTTTAAATTGGGTAAAAACAAACTGAATATTAAAAAAAAAAATTGAACAGGTATACAGGTGTTACAGTCAACAAAGATTTCACTAATTAAGTGGATGCTGTAGCACGTTAAATTGAGCTAAAACGCGATTCGCTGCCGTTTTTAAATATTAAATAAAATAAAAAAGTTGTATAAAGAAAAGTTTTTAGAATGATCCAAAGATTTTCGGAAAGTGGTTATTTTTACGGTTTTGTAATTTTAGGAAATTTAATGTGGTAATTATAAACATAACCAAAAATCAATTAACATTCCGATCATCTTTAACCAATTTTAGACATACTTTAAATAAAACGTTTTTCATTAAAATAAATAGTTTTTGAATGACATGAAAAAATCGAAAATTACATGCCATCAAAAACTATTCATTTTAAAAACAAACAATTCATTTTAAAGAATAACGTTTCATTTATAGTATGTCTAAGATTGGTTAAATATTATCGGGATATTAATTGATTTTTGGTAATGTTTATAATTAACACATTAACACTTGCCGATAATCTTTGGATCATTTTAAGAAACTTTTCTATATACAACTTTTTTCCAAAACAAATATTTAAAAACGGCAGCGAATCGTGTTTTAGCTCAATTTATCGTGCTACGGCATCCACTTAATAAAAAGAAAAACATTGTGTTGAGGAAAAAAATTTAAGAGTGACAAGTACTGACCAACTGATTCAATAATGCCGGCAAAATGTCATCAAGCGCCTTTGAACCGACAGTGGAATGTAAACTGTCAAAAGTTTTTGCTGCTGCTTGTCTAACTTCTGGCAAAGGATCACAGAGGGCTCTTCGGACCGTTGGCACAAGGGAATTAACAAATGTAAGAACCATATCTCTTGATGTAGAAGCCATAATTTCGGATAAACCAATGCACACGCCTTGTCGTTGGTCTGATTGGTTTGAATTTAATCCTCTCTCCAAAATTGGGATAATTTCTGGAAGCACTCGTTCACCTAGTTTCCTTACCAAGTCGCCTAATGTTCTTGCCGCAACTTGCCTGTAAATAGCGAATAAATTGTTAGAATATGCATTAAAATATTTTTGCAGAATTAATATATTTATTTTTACATTGAAAAAACTTTTCAATGTACAGGGTTCCCTGTAATAGGCTAACCATTTTAATATTTGAATTCTTTTTTTTAGTCTACCAAACAAACTTTTTAATATACTAAATTACAGTTTAATCCTTGGGATTTATGATAACTTATAAATATTTGGCTAATTTATTTCTAACTTTTAAAAATCACGTCTTCTATGTGACCTCCACCAACTTCAACACATTTTTCAATATTAGATAAAAAGTGGTTCATTACACGGCGTAGCAATCCTTCGTTTATTCCTTCAACTTCTTCACGAATTTTGACTTTGAGTAGATCGATTGTACCTGGACGACTCGCAAACACTTTGGCTTTTAAATATCCCCACAGGAAAAAAATCGGATGCCGTTAATGAACCACTTTTTATCTAATATTGAAAAATGTGTTAAAGTTGGTAGAGGTCACTTAGAAGACGTGATTTTTAAAAGTTAAAATTAAATTAGCCAAATATTTATAGGTTATATTTCATATATCCCAAAGAGTTAGTTGTAATTTAGTATAATAAAAAGTTTGTTTGGTAAAATAAAAAAATGTAATGTAAATTATAAAATGGGGAACCTGTATTAAAAATAGTTAATCTCACACTTTAGAAATATTCTAAAAAGGTTGGTTATCCAGGGTGTATGACGTGTTTTGCTTATTTTTTTTTATCGGAGTTCCACCTTTAAAATTCGTCGGTAGAGTTACTGGACAACCTGTATACAGACTGTAGGTCTATTCTCGAATCACGAATACATTATCCCGCATGCGAGATCGATTGAATATCGTATAAAAATCATGCTCATCGTAAATCGGTATTCTCGAATGTCAATTTTCGTTCGTGATTTTGGTATCTATCTAAACAAAACCTGCAAATAATTAAAGACGTCAGTGGATGACAGCGTTATGTGAAATTTTGTTCATTTCTGATATTGTACTGCAATAAGTTATAATTTGTCCATTTTAACTTAAAATAAGTAAGAAAATGTAGAAATGAAGGTCAAAAATTGGTCAAAAAAGACATCAACAAAAGCTTTGTCTCAGAAACATAGTTCGTACAATAACAAAACGAAATTTTGTAATTTTCTTATAAGGCTACAAGAAATGGATATAAATTATGCAATTTGTAGTCTTTTTAAACCTATTGCTTTCAAAACTGATAAGAAACTGTTAGCTGTGTCAAAAAATTTTGATTTAAAATAATACCTGCTTTATATATAGTATTTAATATAATATATTTTTTTTTATGTTTTATTTGTTTTCTGGGAGATTAAATTTAAACAAAATATTATTTGGCTTTTCTCCAGAATAAAATTTAAAAGTTTATTTAACATTTTAAGAAAATTAAAACTTTTATACATTATGAAGAAACAATTCTGCTTCTACACAATATAATAAAAGTTATTATTGCTTTAAAAGAAATAAAATAATGAAATATTCAATATTAAGTTACTTACAATACAAAGCTTTCAATCTATAAACAAAGGTTCATTGGCACTCGGTTGAAATCATTTTAATGCAATAAAATAAAATCTTAACAAGACGCCAGACGAGAACTGGGCCAATGGTTGCGTCTCAGACGCTTCTTGTTAAGATTTTATTTTATTGCATTAAAATGATTTCAACCGAGTGCCAATGAACCTTTGTTTATAGATTGAAAGCTTTGTATTGTAAGTAACTTAATATTGAATATTTCATTATTTTATTTCTTTTTAAAGCAATAATAACTTTTATTATATTGTGTAGAAGCAGAATTGTTTCTTCATAATGTATAAAAGTTTTAATTTTCTTAAAATGTTAAATAAACTTTTAAATTTTATTCTGGAGAAAAGCCAAATAATATTTTCTTTATAATATATTTTTGTATCGTAGATATTCTTTTTCTAAATAAATTCAAGATATTAAAGCAATTTCACTATATATTTTATCAAATAGATCTGATACTAGTAGGCAGTATTAAGCAGTTAACAACTAAACAAAAATAAGGCATTTTCTTTTAATAAATTATCATAATTAAATCAAATAATATTCAAATATAAAAATGTAAACAAATGCGATTGTGTAAATTGTATTTTTTATTGGTAAGGTTCTCTCAATCCTCTTCTTAAAATTTATTTTGCCGTTCACTTATCCACATTTATTCTGTTGCCAAGTTTTACCTTTTGACAAAATTTCGAATTCGAGATTAAAAGTCACATAACACTCAAGAATCGGAAACAAAAGGTATATTAGAGATTTGTCGATTGCGACATTTTTAGTCGAGATTCGAGAATTGACCTCCTGTTCTTACAAAAGTTATCTTTTACGTCTAAAGATACATCTTGGAAATACATAAAGCATACATTTATATACTTTGGGGACTAAAAATTGAGAACAGTACCTGAACAAAAAAGTATCACATTGGTTGAAAAAATCAGTAACCCTAGTTATCATAATAAAAAATACAATTTATTTGTTTAAAAAGTCAATAACCGAAGATACTTATTAGGTATTCATTATCAATATAAAGTGGCCAAAGTATAGTAATTTTAGTTTTACCTTTTATCGTAACTGTCACTTGCCAAACAACCTAACAACAAGCCAAAGAGGGTCGGTAAAATTTCTCGTAGGGTTCTGGGTGTGTTCGTTACAACCACTTTCCATACGTGTAAAGCAGCTTGGCGTACCATAAGAGCTACGTCAGATCGACCCATATACAAACCAGCTAAAACTCTGTTTCTTCTTTCAGCGCCTACAAGAAATAAAAGCCAACATTGTAAAATATCATTAAATATCGTATCGTAGAATTTCTAATACATGACGTAATAAGCAAAGTCAAGAGTCTTCAAAACGCTTCACAATACTTGAAAGAATGAAAGGAACTTGGTATAGTTATTTAAACAAATTCAATAAGTCACATATAGTCCCTGTTCCAGTATTCAAATGGACTTCTTTTAAAACCTTTTAGGGAGGTTCCTTTTAACGAGTCTACCGAGAATATTCATACCGCGGAAGCGGCGCTTTAACCCAGCCTGTCAATGTCAAATGTTTCGGGTGTCGTACTGGGCAAACGCGTCATTTTTTTTGTCGGACAAGTTTACTACAATGTTTTACAAGCAATTTTTAAATATTGTGCCAAAAATCGTAAGGGTTACAGTCACGTAACCCGCCTAGTCCAATACTCGAAACATTTTTTTGAACCTTATGGTTTCATGACATTAACCCTTACCATTTTTGGCAAAATGTTTGAAAATTGCATGTAAAACATTGTGGTAAACTTGCCCGACAAAAAAGTGTTTACCCGGTCCGACACACGAAACATTTGATATTGACAAGCTGGGTTAAAGCGCTGCTTCCATATTTGGCGGAATGAATATTCGTGGTGGAATCGTTAAAAGGAAGACCCCTCTAAAAAGTTTTAAAAGTGGTTTTATCATGAAATCCATTTCAATACTGGCCCAGGGACTAATATCCTGTGTAAAAGAAAATAATAACTTCGTAATAATTGAAATCTCTTACCTAAAGCCCTAATAATAGCTGTGTGGGATTGTTCAGTACCAAAGTTATCATCTTCACTTGCCGTTTCGGTACTCATTTTACCAGTTACACCGGATATACGATAAAGGAGATCTCCCAATAGCTGTACGGAACTGAAATATATAAGCCACAATAATATAATCATATAATTTCCATTTAAATAGCACGTGTTTTTTAATGTATTTAAGAAAAAACGTAAAAAAATGTACTATTAAATTATGTTCTTTCAGGTTTTATTTATCCATTTAACCGTGGTAGTGTGACTTTCCATTAAAAAAAAAAAGAAAATAGTTTTTTTATGATAAAACCACAACAATTTGGCTAAAATCCTAAACTTACCTATATCTAATTCTCCAATTTTCATCAAATAAACCTTTTTCAAGTTCTGGTAGCAACAACAAAATGGCAGATTCAGCATATAAATTAACAATTCTCTGGCCAGCTTTCAAAGCAGTGTCTCTTACATATTCATTTTCGTCAGCTAGCGCCTTTAGAATTGGATTGATAATTTGTCCTATGTATGGTGTAAATTCGTTTGTAAAGACGACCGGCATATAAATAAACATCATAATGTAACCATCCTTGACGTGTGGTGCGATGTCAGTTCTTTCTGCGGTACTAATGATCTCTGGCATAAGTTTATATAATTTCTCAACACCTAAAAAACGCAGTGGATACTTACTACAATCATTCATAGGATATGTTTTCTTCAATTATTTTAAAAACTGACAAATTAAATGGCTCCATTGTTTTTTCAACTTTATAATACTTTTACATTAAATATAAAACTTTGATTACGTATACATGATGTTCCAAAATGCATGCATCAAATTTCAATGGCATATTCTACGTCGAAAATAAGCTATAGTTTTCTATATACACATATGTTCCGAAACGCTTCCTTTTAGAGGTACAGGGCGTTAAAATTCTAAGAAAAAAAAACTTTTTATCATAATTTTTAAACCGCTCTAGATATTTAATTGGTATTTTTAAACCGCTCTAGATATTTAATTGTATTTGATATTTAAAGAAGAGAGAAAGAAATTAAAAGGGATTTTATTAGATAAGAAGTAGTTAGTGAAGTCAGTTAAAGTTTTAGTTAAGCCCCGTACGGGCTACCCTAGTGGGGGTATGCCCGTACTAAATTTAGTTAGTCAAATAAGTTAAGTTGGTTTTTGAAAAATGCAAAGTTAGTTTTGATGGTCCACCGGTCTCATTGTCCCAAGAAGATATTTCCATATGGTACATTTGCCCCAAGTGACGTAAAGTGGCCCTATATATATATGTATTCAAAATTATACGTCACAATATATTGCTTAACAGCAGCAAAAGCCATTTCTTTCTATCTAAATTACCAGTGACGTCCGTACCATATTTGTATGGCTAATTTTTAAAGAAAAAATGGTTTGCCACTGCCTTTTTCTAAAACAAAAACTACTATTAGAATCCCCATTGAATTTAGAACAAATTTAATTTCCTGACTTTTTCCCAAAATATGCATACTTTTCAAACAAAAAATAAAAACCACTTTAATACATGACGAATTTGCGAAAATAATGACAAAAATGGTAAACATTTAAAACCTAAAATTTTAATTAGTTTTTATGAAAAACTTTGCCATGCATCAAAGTGGTTTTTATTTTATTCTTTGAAAACTATGCATAGTTCGAAAAAAGTCATGAGATAAAATGTGTTCCAAATTCAATGTGGATTTTAAAAATAATCTTTATTTTATATAAAAGCAGAGGCGCACCAATTTTGTTGTGAAAGATAGTCCATACAAATATGGTACGGACGACACTGGTATTTTCCTTTTTTAATATTTAACATAAAAAGATGTCTTTTGCCGCGGTTAAGCAATGTACCAAATACCAATTAAATATTTAAAGTGGTTTAAAAATTATGATAAAAAAATGTTTTTTTTCTTAGAATTTTAGCACCAAAAGGAAGCGTATCCGGGACATATGTTTATACAGAAAACTTAGGCTTATTTTCACCGTAGAATATGCCATTAAGATTTAATGCATGACTTTTAGAACACCCACCAACTAACATCTTTGTACCGCGCCATCACCCTAATGGTTGACTTTTAACTGGTATAGGAAAAGAGGAATTGTTTTGGTTAGTTCTGGTTAAATCTAAATCTGGTAAAATACAAAAAAAAATAAATAAAAAATAAATAAAATTTAACGCTTACCCTGTTAGACACCCACGGTACGTTAGTATTTAGGCTTTCAGCCTTCGTGGATTGTCCAAAGATAAAAAAAAATGCCAAAGCTATTTATTTATGTAATAAAACTTATATCTTTATCTTTGTTTTAATTATCACTTTTCCACTAATTAAACAACATAAATTAATATGATTTGAAAATAAAATGTAGCATCTATGCTACGTTAAAGCTCTTAAATATAAATAAAAATTAAATAACAGAAGATACACACTTTACAACATACTTCATTTCACATAATGTACTTACCCAATCCTCCTACAACTTCCGATAAACCTTGAGCAGCACCCGACCTATCAACTGAACTAGTTTCAGAAGTAAGAGTTTGCATTAACCATGGTAACAAGTCCTCAAAGCTAGATTCGCCCATTCCTCTTACCATAGCACCCAATGCTCTAGCACTTACTGATCTAACCTCTGGCACAGGATCCAACAATGACATCTTTAATCCTGGGATAATTGTGGGCAAGTATGGCATTAGATCCTTCTGATCAGTAAGAGAATACATGTTACCAATAATTTGTGCAGCCATCTTTCTTGTTTCCGTAGAACGATCCATAAATGCCCTTTGAACAACTGGCATTATTAAGGCCAATGATGGAGCATCGATAAAATGTACGAACTGGGTGTCGAGTAAAGTTTGTAGACAAACTGACGTTTTATTTGACGGATCTTGTAGTGCTTTCAGAAGTACAGGTACAATGGCTAAAAAATGAAACAGTCACAGAAACAGTATACAGGGTGACCATTCTTAAGTCGGCACTATTGCTAACTTCCTTATTATTGGAGATATGAAGTCGGTTAAATGAGTAAAGTTATTTATTTATTTATTTGTTCTACAGTTGCTACAATAACTAACCATTTACAGAACAATACATAACATGATATTATGCAAACCTAACCTAAGAGAAAAAAAATCAAATGTAAATACATTATATACACTTGGTTTACACATAAACATAGGTACCTTACAAAGAGCATCACTCATCCAGAGTGAATAAAATTAATTTTAATTTAGCTTTAAATTGACTCTTCGATGGATTAAATATATCTCTGCTCTGGCAGTGTCGATCATGCAGTTGTTGCATTCTATATAGTGGGGCACTTAAAGCTAGATTTGATCTTGCCCTTCTACAGTAAAATGTCTCATAACATCTTCTATTTAATCTTGGTACTCTATAGTTTAGGTTATTTACCATATATGTATTATCAACTAAATTGTGAATAAGCCCATGTAAATGAAGAAGACTTATAAAAATACGCTTTTTTTTCAAAGAAGGAACATTATAATAATTTCTTAAAAATTCCTGAGCATTGTATAGATATGTACCTGTTTCCCGAAAGTATTTGCATTTTAAATAGCGACTTTGTACCGTTTCTAATGAACATTTGTATTTACTGTAGAAAGGGGACCAAACTAGAGCACAATATTCTAATTTAGAGCATACAAGGGAGCTGTAAAGCAAGTCTATAGCTGCAAATGACTTAAACAAACGGGTATTTCGAATAATGTATCTCAACATTCGATTTGCACTCTTAATTAGTGACAATATGTGCTCAACAAAACTTAATTTACAATCATAAGTAACACCAAGATCCCGCACACTAGTTTTCCGATTAATCACCACGGAGTCAATATCATAATCAATGTTCAGAACATTTATATTTCGCGTATATGTCATAATACAGCACTTTGATACATTAATACATAATTTATTTAATTTACACCAGCTACCAATTCTATTTATATCATCCTGCAACAATTGGCCATCCTCATGTGATTGTATACCTCTATAAACTTTAAGATCATCAGCATACAATAGCACCTCTGAACTATGTACAACGTCATTAAAAAAGAGCAAAAATAATAAAGGTCCCAGATTACTACCTTGAGGTACTCCAGAGGTGCTTATATATGGATCAGAGCGAAAACCATTTACTACAACATATTGCTCTAGATCAGTTAAATAATTCTCTAAAAAACGTATAAATTTGTCTGTTAACCCGTAGCATTTAAGCTTTGACAGTAATCGCCTATGGCACAAGGTATCGAAAGCCTTAGCAATGTCTGTGTAAACCACATCAACCTGAATCCTGCAGTCAAGGCGCTCACTAATGTACTGGGTTATATTTGAGAGATTGGTAGTTACTGATCTTTTATCTACAAAACCATGTTGACAGGATGAGATAGAACCTTTCAATGAATTAATAATTATGTTATGCCGTATATACTCCAAGGCCTTTACTGGTACACAGAGAATTGAAATAGCCCTATAGTTTTTAATATTTGACCGATCTCCAGTTTTAAATATGGGACAGATTTTTGAAGTTTTCCAAATTTTAGGTAGTCTTTGTGTGTTAATACAAATATTAAAAATATGCCTTAAAGGAGCAGAGAGAAATTTCACAAGACCTCTAAAAACATAGGCAGGAATTTCATCCGGACTAGAAGAATTCTTTTTATAGATCTTAAGGCCTCAACAACACTCGGCTCATCTACAGGATCCAGCACAATGGTAGAATTGCTATAGCATTGGCGAGAATAATACTCATTAAAAAAGTAAATATCTAAATCCGACTCAACATGAACTGACCTAAAGTACCTTGCAAAAGCATTAGCCACATCTTGTCCGTTTCTAAAAGTGTCATTATCAAGTGTCATGGTAGAAGGAATATTACTGACATTTCCTTTTTTAGAGTTTACAAAGGTCCAAAAGTTTTTAGGGTCGTTTAAAATATCCTTTTCGCAATTATATAAATATTGCTTGTAAGCAAGTTTTATTTTCTTCTTAATTAGTTTTCTTAGTTTTAGAAATTTAATGTAAAATCTTTTTCTTGCACCTAATGAACATACTTCTACTACGATTCTTGTCGCGTAAGAGTTTTTTAATTTCAGCATTATACCACATCGGATATTTATTACTACATTAACCCCTAGGGACACTTTCTTAGTTACAATTTATTTATTGGTAATAATTACACTACATAAGTGTTTTTACACGCCACTTTACATTAATTAGACAAGAAACATTTAAAAATATTCTAAAATTTTCCTAAACATTATACTCAATAAAAAAAAAAAAAAAAATCAGTTACATCACAATAACACTGACAGTCAATCACAATTATTAAAAAGTATTTAAACTAAAACAATAATGTTTTACTAAAGTTTAGCCCTCATGAGAGTCCTGAAATAATTCATTTCTTTTTTTTACCTCTTTAAGTCAAAATTCAAATTAACTAAAAAATAAAACCGCTGCTCAGGTATTCATTCACAGAAAAAAGGCATGTTTTAATAGTGCTTCTAAAAATCTTGTCGTTCAAACATCTAATGTGCTGAGGAAGCGCATTAAAGTATGTTATACATAAATAATTGGTGCCACCCCTGGATCTTCCAAGTCTATGAAAGTCATGTATTAAATCCTGACTGTTACGAGTATTATAATTAAGGATTTGTTGATTAGTTTGATACAAGTGAATATTTTGTTTAATAAACATAAGGCACTGGAAAATATATAAACAGGGAAGAGTAAAAAGCCCGAATTTGATAAAATATGGTCTACATTCCTCCAGGTAGCCAATATTAGCAATTATGCGAACGCATCTTCTCTGCAATATAAAAACTTTAGCAGCATGGGCTGAATGTCATCATCCAATTAAAGCATAAGTTAGTCTTGATGCAAAATTTCCGTGGTAAGCACAGAGTACAACATCCAAGGATACACAGCGAGAAAGACCCCTTATTAAAAACAATGCTCTCGACAATTTTTTACAAAGATTGTCAACGTGGGCTTCCCAAGTCAGTCCTGAGTCAAGTGCAACTCCAAGAAATACAACTTCTTTACCAGTGTCAAATAGCTTGTGTGTTTGTGACTGTCTTAGCGTAAAGTTAATGTGCTGAGTTTTTTGTATGTTAAGACACAGCCTATTTGCAAGAAACCATTGCTGAATGTTGGATTGTGTTTCCACAATGCCCTGTATTTGAGATGGATGATAACTATTAAGTGTTGTGGTGTCATCAGCAAATAAGATTATTTTGAGTAAGACCTGAAAATTTGGAAGGTCATTTATAATACTTTTTCCGGTGAATAACGTGCTGCCAACCGCAAAACATCGGGTTTTCGATTTATTATAAAAAATATCCTTTTTTAAAAGGAACACTTAGTATATTATATCAATATTCAAAAGATCTATCAAAAAGCTTTAAAACAAGTCCACATGTGATATATCAAATTTTTAATAGTTTCGGAAATATGGCCATCTTCGGGAATTTCATAGTAAACCGGCATTTTTAAAATACTCTGTATATTACATCACCATTTTATAAATATTTTAAAGAGCTTTAAGAAAATACCACATTTGATATGTCTATCTTTTTAGTTTTGGAAATATGACCATCCAAATCTAATAAATAGTAGATATAGTGTCTATTTTATCTTCGACAGTAAACTTAGTGCTTCTGGCTTAGAGCTGAAGATATAATGGAAATTTAACATAATTTTCAGATTTGAATAGCGATATTTTTTAAACTGTATGAGATAGGCATATCAAATGTGGTATTTTCCTAAAGCTCTTTAAAATATCAATTTAATGGTAATGTAATATACAGAGTGTTTTATATAAAAAAAGAAGGTTTACTATTAAATTCCTGATTAACTACAAAACTATTAAAAATTCGATATATTACATGTGGACTTTTTTAAAGCTCTTTGATAGATCTTTCAAATGGTGATATAATATACAGAGTGTTCCATTAAAAAAATACATTTTTTATAATACATTGAAAACCCGTTGTTTAATTGTTTTTCGGTTGGCAGCACATTAATCAGCGGAAAAAGTACTACATCTTTAGTAAATTAACCGACTCCGTATCTTCAATAATAAGAAAGTTAGCAATAGTGCCGACTTAAGAATGATCAATCACCGTGTATAGTTTTAATTTATAAAAAAATTGGTTCAGTGATTCAAAAATAACAGACTTTTTTTAATTTACCTTGAATTTCAGGATTTCGTATGACAGAACCAATAACTTTCAAAGCGGCAGCACCAGCTTCTTGCACTTTCATATGTGAATCACTTAAAACTTCGATAAGTTTGGGTACAATGCTAGGAAGACAGGATGACAGCTGCTTCGGTGCACAGTAGGCCATGGCACCAAGAAGTTCGACAGAACCTAAACACATCATGAAAAAACTTTAAATGAATACTGAAATAAGTTTTCACCGAGATAGTAGTAATATTTTTATGTCAAAGTATGGTATGGTATTATTTTATATGAAGCATGTTTATTTTGAAAGTTGTATACGTTAAATTTTAAGTGAACCCTACAAAGTTCTCATGTCTGGGGAATGGCATCGCCTACAACCCTCAGCATTCTTGATGCCATTCAAAGAAGAGCTGTTCGTCTTATTAATGATTTTTGCTTACTCAAAGACTTTCTTCTCTTGCCCATCGTCGAGCTGTGGGAGATCTATCGCTCTTCTATAGATACTTTTACGGCTTCTGCTCCGACGAATTATCCAGTATAGTCCCTCCCCTTGCAGCTCCCAACAGAGAAACTCGTGGTGCCGCACGTATGCATCCCTAAACGGTCCAATTGGACAGGCCCCGAACTTCTTATTTCGTTCGTTCTTTTATCCCCAGAGTTTCTAGACTGTGGAACCTACTGCCAACGGAGGTCTTTCCTTCTCCCCCAAATCTTCAAGTTTTTAAGTCCAGTGTTAACAAACTCCCTCTTACCTTGCCTAAGACACCCACGGTACGTTAGTATTTAGGCTTTCAGCCTTCGTGGATTGTCCAAAGATAAAAAAATATGTACTTTATAACTGACTGAGAAGATGTAGGGTGTTTCATAATTCACTAGAAATATTTCGAGGGCAACTTTCGAGGTCTAAATTTAATAGGAACCTATCCTAAAATTGTGTTTGTCATAGCGTAACCTACGTAATTTATAAAGGCCCGCAGGATATGGTAAGATTAATCCAGATTAAAAAATATACAAAGTTCTACGTTCTTAGGTTTGTGAAATCCAATTTTAAAGTGATAATATAAAGCGCAGTATATGCTACAAATAAAATATTTCTTACCGGTTTTGGTTCTCCAGGAGTCCTCTTCCAACGCCTCTAACAACGAAGGCAATACTAACTTCACACCATGTCCAGACAGCTTACTCATGACAACCTTGGATGTAGTCATCAGCGGCGACTCGTACATACTGACTACTGTCGCCAAAACATTGAAGCAAATGAGGAAGAACATGTACAATGTAAGGTTCGAAAAGTTTACCCAGCATTTGAAAAAGCATTTCAAAAGCAAACAAAGCACCTAAAATATAGAAGAATTTCTGTCAAACATAAATATCAGATGTAAACGTACCATAAGTTGATATATTTCTCTGAACACATTATAGAATACAAGAAAATAAAAACATTTTTCCGAAATACAAGGCGTTAAAGTTTTAAGAAAAAAATCATTTTTTATTATAATTTTCCTACCACTCCAGATATGTCCACAAAATTTGATATAGTTAAGACCATATTTATTTCATTCTGAAAGCAATCCGCCAAGTACACAAAAAATGATAAAGTAAACACACCTTTTCAAAAGCACATAGCCTCTGACAGAGCCTGATTACATATTTTTTAAATAAATAAATAAAAATAATGCAAAAACATGTATCACGTATTTAAAAAACATCCTCTTATTTCGTCTCTGGCGTACAAAATTTTGTGGACATATCTGGAGTGGTAGAAAAGTTATGATAAAAAGGCATTTTTTCTTAAAACTTTTACACCCTGTATTTCGACAACGAAGCATTTTCAAAAATAATTTTATTTAAAAAATGTTCCTATTTTTTGCATTCTATACTGTGTTAAGAGGAACATATTAACCTAACAATAACCCTGTATAGTTAGTTTAATGTATTTTCCCAACAAAGGACACCGAATTCAGAGGTATGTGCAAACACAATATATTCTCATCAAATTACCTTCTCTGTGCTTATAATTTTTCTTATCTTGTACAGCTTCAGTAAGTTTTGTCATAATATCATGTTGTTTTAAGGCTAATATTCCCATTCCTTTCACTAAACCTGCTAATCCGTGAGCGGCACCTTTTCGTTCACCATATTTATCAGCTTTAAGTAATTGATGAAGAAGCTTATTCACATAACCAGGTGCCTCGTCTTTTACCGATGGTACCAAAAATGGTAAACAATTTGCAACTGCTTCTTGAACCTGCATGATTAAAAATTATTAATAAAATTCTATAGTTTTAGGTTAATTTACTACCCTGCTGGACAAAAAAAAAAAGGACAAAGAAAATTTTGTTAAAATCCAATCACTTTTGATTTTTTTGTTCGATTTCAATTATTTTTTCATACAGTGGCAGCTTCTTTTATCAAGATTATTATTTAATATGGGGATTGCAAAACGTTTAATAGGATTATGTGTTATACAGGGATGAGTCAAATGTTGCATTTTGACCCAAATTTTCGAACACCCTGTGGAATATTTTACTTCAATCTCGTGGGCGTCACATTTGAAAGAACCCTAACTGGCATAAACACATTTTATTTATAGCCACGGCAGCTTCAAAAAGCTTGGATTTCTCTTTCGAGCCAAAAAGTATTTTTCCGCTTCTAATTTATACACTTTATATGTGTCCCAAATCCGACCTCCCTTGGAATATTGTTCTCATATCTGGGGCATGGCGTCCCCCACAACCCTAAGCATTCTTGATTCTATTCAAAGGAGAGCTATTCGTCTCATTAGTGATCCTTCACTGACAGAAAGGCTTCCCCTCTTGCCCATCGTCGGGCTGTGGGGATTTATCGCTTTTTTATAGGTACTTCCATGGCTTCTGCTCTGAAGAATTGTCCAGTATAGTTCCTCCACTCACGGTTCCCAACAGAGAAACTCGTGGTTCCGCGCGTATGCATCCCTATACGGTCCAACTGGACAGGCTCCGAACTTTTACTTTGTTCGTTCTTTTATCCCTAGAGTTTCTAGATTGTGGAACCTGCTGCCCGCGGAGGTCTTTCCTTCCCCCAAATCTTCAAGTTTTTAAGTCCCGTGTCAACAAACTCCCTCTTCCCTCGTTTAAGACACCCACGGTACGTTAGTATTTAGGCTTTTTGTTTGTCCAAAGATAAAAAAAATGTCACAATTTTACTACCAAAGTATTGAAGTTTAAAAGCCCTTTCTTTTCTTAACATTCCCTTCTTTTAATTTATATTAATATCTTTATCCTAACAGGAAACTCAAATTTTTAAAAAGAGACAATGAAATTTGTGTGTAGTAGTGTAGTTATACTTTACACCTTTCGTAAAATTTTTAATTTTTATTATAAAAATATATACAAACATTAGATCGTTAAGTTGGTTTCGTAGTTTTCAAATAGGTCGGATAAGGCCACAGTATAAAAATTATTTTACGCCATACAGGAGTGTCTCAAAAAGTGTGACGTATCAAAGTTATATTTTTTTAAAGGGAACACCTCTATATTTTATAGATTTTGGTTTTAGATTCTGCATAAAAAAATTATTTAGGTTTTTTAATAGTACCAAGTGCCTAATTTTATCCTGTTTTTGGGATATTTGGATTTTTTCTTCAAAATGGCAGGGGTGCAATTAAATTTATTTTATTTTTAACAATATAAACTCCTTAAAGTTTAAAATTTGTTGCTAAGGACTAGGAAGAGTCTGTCCTTATCATACGTAGGTCATGATCGAGATCAGAGATTATACAGGATGATCAAAAAATAATTTTAATTTTTTTAGAAAGTCAAATAGCAATATCTCTCTTATTTTAAAATGGAACACCCTGTATTTTTTTAAAACCACATGATGACAAACCAAATGCTTTTTCAAATGGTGTATAGTCTGTCTATACCTATCTTTATACTTTTATAAGTAAATTCCGTTTTAACATATTTTTATTCAAATGTCTATTTAAATGTAAGTAGGCTGTGATATAGCTATGCCTATTTACTAAGCCGTTATTGCAAAATGTAAATTTGTTGGAAAAAGCACAAAATTAAAAGATTTTGTATTATCTGCCACTATTTTTAAAATTTCACAGAAAAAATGTCATTAGTTGCTTATAATGCTACTTCCAATAACACTTATTTCAGCTGAATGTGGTAATTGATAAAAACTTGTGTTTTTAAACAATCCTAATAACGCCTCTGGTCAGTTATGACGACATTCTGTGACCTATAACTCGTTTCTTCCATTATCCATAATCACTGTGTCAAATTTTTTAAAGCAACTATTAACTAAGGTTATCAGATGGTTTCTCCTGGAATATTTTTCAGGATTAACTCCCTAGACTAAAGTAAACCATTTTTTTCACATCCTACCAGTATTATATCATCTTGTTGTTGTAGAAGAAGGGTTTTTATTTAAAATCATTGAAATTTCTTTAAACTGACTAAAACACTAGTAATCAATAAATGGTCGTTGTTATTTTCTTAAGAAAATATTAATGGCTGCTATGTCACAGCCAACTTTAATTAAATAAACATTTGGACTAAAAATTTGTAAAACAGATTTTACTAAAAAGCACAAAAGATAGGTATAGGCAACCTATACACCATTTGAAAGAGTATTTTATTTGTCTACCACAAGAGTCAAATGAGTGCTTAAGGTAATTTGACTACCGTGGTATTTATATTTGGCAACGCTGCGTAAAAACAATAGAAATCATACGCAACAATCTACTGCACAAGCATCTTCAAACAAGTTATAGGTTTTAAATTGTGACGTTTATTTACCTTAATATAATCTTCTAAACCACCTTTATTGTATCGCAAAAGATAGATTTCATTGAAAGGCAAAACAGTCACTGGAAAGATTTAACATGTTTATGAACAAGGTTCAAGTTAGCACATTAGATTTAAGGAATAAACATGGTAAAGTATTCTGTCAACTAACGTAAATATTGATACATCGGATTATTGTCGTCGAATTGTTCATTAAAAACACTCGGAAAACATTTTCTAATTACTGCGGATATTTTATCACTCATTGGATCTTGTAACCGAAAAACGTATTGTACTGGCATTAATTTTTTTATCGTCACATATTCCATTTTCGATAAACTTTTTCGGGCGCAGCATAACCTTTTGGCGGCGTTGCCACATGTCAGTCTGGCATATTTTTCTTAATTATTTATTAATTACTCCTATCACCAGCTCTAAGATAGTTTAATTAGCCAAGTGTTCGTTGTTTTCTTCCGTTGATACAACTTTCATTGAAATCTGAACATCAGTTTTTGTGAAGTAAAATAAAATCTGCGATTTCCCATAAGGATCAATGTTAAAGCAATTATTTTATAATATTTATAACTTTTTCAGTTCTCTGTAGACTTTAGAAATTCTAACTGGTTGATATCTGTATTATGAAAGTACTAGTATGTAAGTTTCACAACAATGAGACGAGTAACTGGTCCTAACAATTTGTCCATTGTATTTATCTCTTTCTGGTTTAACGCAAGTTCAATAAATATGTCTTTGTCTTTCATCATGGCAGGCTATCGTAGATGGAGCAATCATCGCTTTGCCCTGGTTGCCAAGTTGTTTACAATTTCTGCATGTAAGCTTTAATGTCCTTTTTGGCTCGCATCTAATTAAGAGAAGAAAATATACCATGAATCGAATATTTTTAACTTGACAACGTTGCCGCAGGCAGTCACGCCGAAATGTTATTCGATATTTGTGTTTGATATTTTTCAATGGCCGATTTGTTTGGACAGTTTGTTTACATTTTCTGTGATTTATTGTGTGTTTCGTGGTTTTTACCTTTAATTGGACTTTGAATATTGACTTTTATTAGTGATCACAGTGTATATATTAAATTTGTGCTTTTCAACAGATAATTTAAGGTAATATTGACATGGTTATCTGTAAGAAAAAATCTTTATAAAAAACCAAATAAATGACATTTTAATTAGGTGTGTGTAATTATTGAACTAAACCCCAATATTTTATATTAATAGGAAACAAAAACAAGTACCTAACATTAAGGGCAAAAATAGCACAGCTATATAATTTGAATTTGGCGGGCAAACGATAAAGTCGACTCACGCGCCATCTGCGTTTACCTTCCTTGAAGACAGACAAGGAAGGCCCAGCAGCTATCTCTCTCTCGGATAATTTATTTACATTTAGTTGCTCGTCTCATTCTTGTCTCTCTGATTGAACTACAAACTAAATTCAAACTTAAATTTTTATAAAAATTTAATTAGGAAAACGCTGCGGAAATGGATGATTTGGAAAATATACCATATTTATATACTTACCGTTTGTGATGGTGTAGAAAGAGCTTGTATAAGCCTGGAAAAAATCGGTTTAATTCTTTCATCATCCTTATCTAAATGTCCCAGCTAGAACCAGTAGTACCACAACTGCCTGTTTAACTGCGTCATAGTATTGCTGATTTTGAAGATTTTTCCCATAAAGTTGTCAAGACGGGCCACAAGGTTCCAACTGTATCCTTAAAATAATATAGTTATGT
The DNA here is from genome assembly GCA_014170235.1 of Listronotus bonariensis. NCBI lineage: Eukaryota > Metazoa > Arthropoda > Insecta > Coleoptera > Curculionidae > Listronotus > Listronotus bonariensis. The sequence goes on from JACEGR010001521.1 coordinate 120,713, forward strand.
CTATCTATGTTAAGTTATCTTGTTAAAAATAGTCGAATGCAGTTAAGACAATAATTACTAAGGCTCTCCGCACATGGGTCGGTAAAATAGCGACAAAACGCGATTTTTACAGGCATCGACAGCACGTAGGCATATTAGCGTTAGCGATCTCAGCAATCCCGTCGTTTATACCTGCTAGATGACATTTTCGAATCACTTAATTTTAAGTCTATCTTTCTTTCTTTTTTAAGACAAAGCATATCGGTATTTCAGCATGGTTTTTAGCACGAGTAAATCTACAATAGCTAACTTAATGTCAATTACACCAAACTATATCAAATGTTTTAAATGTAAAAGGGCAAGTGGATGTTCTGTACACAGATTTTGAGAAAGCATTTGATAAAGTGTCATTTAAAATTTTACTTAAAAAATTAGAATTAGAATTTGGCTTTCATAGCAATTTAGTAGATTTTTTAAAATCATATCTGTATGATCGAGGAACACACAGTAAATTTGAAAGGCTACACATCAGCATCATTTGTTCCTACTTCTGGAGTACCACAAGGCTCCAATTTAGGTCCATTATTATTCCTAATTTATATTAATAGCATTACAACTGTAATTAAAAATTCAACATGCCTATTATTTGCAGATGATTTAAAAATCTACCGTGAAATTAAAACAAACAATGACTGTCTTGCCCTTCAAACTGATATAGATAATATTATGGAGTGGTCTATAGAGAATAGATTATATTTTAATGTAGATAAATGTAACATTGTGTCATTTTCTAGAAAGCAGAATCTCACCTTATATGAATATAAAATGCAAAATACTAAAATAAGACGTGTAAGTGAAATTAAAGATTTAGGGGTAACATTTGATCACAAATTAACGTTTAATTCGCATGTCAAAGAGATCACCAGCAGAGCTTGCAAAATGTATGGGTTTATTGTACGTAATACCAAAGAATTTACAAATGTTAAATGTCTGAAGTGCTTGTACATATCATATGTGAGAAGTATTCTTGAGTATGCTAGTTTAATATGGAGTCCATTTTATGGCTGTTATAAGTATGCAGTTGAGCGGGTTCAAAACAAAATGATTCGGTATGTTTATTTTAAGGAAACTGGACTTTATGATCAACATGTGCAAATCAGTCCATTGTCGATTGTCTTGAATCGCTAGAAAAACGAAGACGTATATTTAGTATAGTATACTTATACAAGCCATTAATGGACCTCTGATGATATGCATTTTTGTCTCTAGTATATATTTGAATGTGCCACCATACCCTACGAGGAACCCAATTACCTTCTACCTACCACAGGTAGCCCACAACAACAGACACATTGGTTCCCTTATATAATATATGTAAAACATATAACAGTGTTCAAGATAGGTTGGACATTTTTAATATTAGTTATAGGGGGTTAAAAGTAGATTAAGCGAAATATTATAAATATAGTTATAATCTTTCTTATACTTTGTAATTGGATACTTTCTTTGTAAAGAATCTGTTAAGTATATTAAATAAATAAATAAATAAATAAATTGGCTGAGAACATAGTACAAATTGACCATTAAACGTATGCTCGTCTCTGTACGGTTGTTCGCCACTTCAAACACGAATATATGCGTACATACCGTCGAAAGTTCGTTAAATCTCGGTGTCATCCCTGTTTCACTGACCCATGTTCAGAGTACCTAACTAAACAACAAAGTAGTAACAAAATTCTCCATAATTAAACTTTCGTCTAAATGCGCCGTATTAAACTAAAATTTGTGTTTTATGTCAATGCTTAAAATTTTCTGGTAATAATTAAAGTCTTAGCTTAAGACCTGTTACATCTCAATAAAACATGCTATATTAAACTCTAAGAAAATAATTAAAAACATATCAGGTAATGTTTTTAATAAATCGTCCTAGTTTACTGTCTACAACTGAGTATGGAAAAGGATATATTTTAAATGTTTGCAGGGTAAAATTAAACAAAAATTAAAGATCTAGGTGTTTGGTTTGTGGAAAATCTTAGCTTAGCACATTAATAAGGTTAGTCTTAGGGTATGAGAATGCTTGGTTTTGTACATAGTAGCTGCTCTGAATTCTCACTTGCCACCGCCAGACTTTTGTACTGCTCCTTGGTTAGGCCAATTTTGGAATATTCTACTGTGGTATGGTCACCACAGTATGCTGTTCATTCTGATGTGCTGGAGAGGGTCCAGAACAAATTTTTTGCGGTTTGCCGCATACAAGTCTGGAGTAAGGATGGAGAATTACCACCGTTCTGATTTACTGAGAAAGCTAAGTCTACACACTTTACAGCATAGACGTCAAGTTTATGATCTCCGTTTTGTGTTTAAGCTATCTAATGGCCTCATTGACTGTCCCGACCTTCTATCACTTGTTCAACCTAATGTCCCCTCTCGTAATCTTCGGAATTTTAATTTATATCATATCCGCCCTCATACCACAATGCATATGCATGCACTATGGAATGCACTCACCGATGGATAGAGCTCTTCGTGTGCTGAACACCTTTGGTTCACAAGTGGATGTTTTTAACAACACATTGTCTCAATTTAAATCTAAGATCAATCATATGGTTCCTTAATAAATTAATACTTTACTTGTAGCTGTGATCTTTTTGTGATTTGTATATAAATATTTTTTTATCTGCCTATATGTACCTGTTATTTGTTAGTTAGTTATCTAATTGTAGCTTAATTTAATTTTGTAGTTATTTTTTTCAATAATTGTAATAGTTATTGTAAAAATGGGGAATCCCGTATACTTAATAAATAAATAAATAAATAAAATAAATTACATACCTTGCCATGCAAATCAACAATTTTAAGAGCGGCATTTAACATTTCCTTTCTTACAACTTCGTTTCTATCACTCAAAGATGTGAATACGAAAAATTGCATCAAATCTCCAACAAGCTCTGCGGTAATAAGAGGGGCTAACTGAGCAATGGCCAGGGCGACACCTCTTCTGGGGAACCAAGTGTCAACGGCCTTTCTACTTCTCTACCAAACTCATCCAATTTTGCGGGTATCATCTACAAAATAATATTAATATGATTTATTTTATTTTCTAAAATAACACTGAACAAAATGCAGTTTAGACATAAGCAAGACCGAGGATAGCTTTTGTCAGGGACGTGAGGGTGTGAGAATTACGATTTTGGTTGGCAGTTCTGTTCAAAGTTGGTATCATTATCAGCTGATGACAGAGTCGTGCCTTGTCGAAGCCTTTATTTGGTAAAAACTGTGAAATTTGCCATTTTCATTTTGGTTGTATATTTTGCAAGGATTTCCAGTTGTTAATGTTTTTGGTTAGTTTAGAGACTTCACATATTATTGGTTCGGACTCGTTTTATTTTAGAGATTTTGATAGTGTTTAGTCGAATAGTTTTCAGTCATTCGTGTTTTTATATACATATGATACAGATGAGTGTCCGCTAATTAATGGTACACAGAAAAACCACAGATTTCTTATGCGAAAATACCCATTTAGGATTTAAACAAACATACCTATATCCAAAAGTTAATGATAAGGAAGATACGGGGTGTTAAAGAGATATAAATATTTTTATTCATGCATTTCGATAATTTTTGTATGTTTTAAACATTTTAATAAAACTCGGTATCCAGGAGTTTTTAGATATCAGCTATTTATATCTGCGCAGTTGTAATTATAGCTAATACGATGTTATTGAAGGTACATACATACCTTCGGGTGCACTGAACAACTAAAACGTGAATACCTTAAAAACGGTTGTCAAGACCGATTCTTACTAAGTATACCTTTTTGTGCAGAAAGCATAGAGAAGCTTACTAGTTTACATACATACAGAGTAGTAACAAAATATTGGGAAGTTTTAGAGAATTTTAAATAGTGTACCCATCGCCCTCTAGTCTACACACAAAATTAATATTCGATCGGAAAAGCTAATGTTTAAAAACCCCTAGATACGGTTTTATTAAGATATTTAAAAGGGGGAACAATTATCGAAATAAATTTACTTTTTTCTTTTTACTATGACACCCCCGTATCTATTATAAAACTTTTGGATATTAGGTATGTTTGGTTAAATCTTAATATTTTGGCATAAGGAATCTAAAATGGTTTTTGACTTACGAAACCATGGAAAATGTTTTGCTCTGCCAGGTACCTCATCGTCCTGTCGTCGCTTTGATAATTTTTAATTTTCAATATTTAAACCACATTTATGTTTTTGTTTTAAGTTATGCCTATTAAAATAATCCAATAAATTTTGTTTACAACATACAGTTCTTTTTTGTTTTCTCTTTAATTCTACGCCACTGATCCGCCTAAAATCAAACATGGCCGAAAATGGCCCGACTTGACGTCACAGCCGCGCTAGCCAATATGGCGAATGTCGTAACCTTATCTCAGAACTAAATAAGCGAAATATTTGTAAGTTATCATAAATCCCAGAGAGTTAGCTGTAATTTAGTATAATAAAAAGTTTGTTTGGTAAACTAAAAAAAAAACAATTCAAATATTAAAATGGGTAGTCCATTATTGGGAACCCGATATAAGAAATAGCTTAGAAGGTCTAAAATTTCTCTTCAAAAATAAAAATGGAACTCCTTTTAAAAGTTTGATTGGTCTTCAACCACAAAAACAATTTAAAGCCCCAAAAAATTAATTTGATCTTTTATTTCCATTGAGACCATTTTTTATTCATTGGGGTTAGTTAAAGTGAAAGGTCAACCGAGTATATTTGCATTAAATTGTTTTTTTTTAAACATAATATTTTTCTATGTTATAAGCAATAAAAGAAAAGGATAAAAATAACTAAATTTTACAGAAATGTTATAAGTAAATTATGTTTTTATATTGTTTAACCTTCTGCCAGTGTTTATATGACTTATTCTTCATTTTAATGCCACCATTTATTAGCGGCCTACAGGTATAATAGTAATACCGTGCATTTCTTTAATGCCCCCTCCTTTTATTTTCCAAACGGATTAATATAAAAATTAAAACTTTGGGATATGAAATTAATGCATAAATACTATATTTTTAGTTAAAGTACAATTGACAGACGAAAAATTCAATATGGCGGCTGGGCGCCATCTTGGAGAACAAAAATTAAATGAAAAGGGGCATCTTGTGGCACGTCATTTTAAAGCTACGGACGAGTACTTCTATAACCCTAAAATATAAAGTTAATACCTACATTTACTATAAAAGCACTCTTTCCGCGGCCTTCGCATAGTGCGGTTCACGTTTACGTAGAAGTCTACAGAGACTTCCCGGGTAGGCGATTGAAGGCGTCGTACGAGCGTAGCTGTACCCTTGGGGATCGAGAAACAAACGCTAAATTGGGGCTTCTTTCTTCTGGGGTTAAGCGCCGCGCCGTGAGTGAGGATTCCTAAAGCGTGAAGTTTTTACGTTTTGGTGTTGAACACATGGTGTCTTCGTATAGTCAAGGAGGTGCGCACGCCTTGCGGAAAAACGTCAGTAGTAAAAGTGACGGTTATGCGCGATACCAGTAGCAGCCGCTGGCTTGACAGTCACAATTTATGCATGTTCAGAAGTTCATCGCTGTTGCTGATTGTTAGAAGTGTTTCTTATTCATATGCTAGGAAAGTCTGGAAGTTTCGAGCTCGATTATCCAGATTTTCCAAGGACAAAGCCGGGAAAGCTTATAAGCAATAGCTTATATGACCGGAACGGGAGAACTGGCGAATTGACTTAGTATCACAACCATAAAACAAAGAGATAGAAAGATAGATACTATAAAAGGCGGTACTTTAAAAATAATTTTACCTAAATTTACCTGATTAGGATGGCCATATTTCCGAAGTAATAAGGTTAGATTTACTTATGTGGTATTTTCTTCAAGCTCTTTTTAATGATGATATAAAATATAGGACGCTTCAAAAAAAATATATATATATATACTTTTTGTCCTGCCCTGTATATTATCACCAATATCGCCATTAAAAAGGTCTTTAAAAGAGTTGAAAAAACCACATTAAGTATATCTAACTTTATTAGTTTTAGAAATATGGCCATCCATATTAGGTATTTAGCTAATTTCTAAAGTACCGCCATTTTGTATAAGGTAAAGGTATTGAGTTTATATTGAAAGGTTATAAAGTACTGGTGAGGAGCCTTTAAAATGATTTGCCACAAGACCCCCTTTTAAATTTATTTTTTCCAAGATGGCCTCCACCCGTCATCTGTCAATTTTACTTTAAAATATAGTGTTCATGCCTCAGAAATTAAAAAAAGCACTGTATATAAATTTACTTTAAGTCTATCAGAATACAGCTTCAATAATGTTTTGATTGTAGGCTCTACTTGGTCAGGATCAGTCTCTAATAGAACAGCTAGTGCTTGAGCTGCAGCAGTTTGCACACATTCTACAGGATGTTCAATATCACCCATTAATTCCGTACTAAGGGTAGCTGGAAATTCCATTTGGGCCGTATTCCACAATTTTTCAGCAAGAATTCTAGGGAAAAAGAAATTACAAGCTACAAATAAACGTTTAGGAATTGATAAAAAGTAGATTCTCTTCACATTCAGATATTAGGAACAGGATAGGCATAGAAAAAGTGGGAAAACTCGTATTTTTCAGGAACATAAAGATTATAACAATATACTAATTTTTTTAAGATGTTGCGCTGTACTGTGTATTTTGAATTTTTTTATTTTATGTTGTTAATTTAAATTAACAATATATATATATATATATATATATATATATATATATATATATATATATATATATATATATATATATATATGTATATATATATATAAATCACGATTTTAAATTAGCTGATTTTTTATTTGATATAAATCAGCCCAACCCTGCCAAAAACTACAAAAAAAAATGTAAAAATAGACCAGGAAAAACTGCTTCTAGTTTTAATAATTTAGCGAAGTGTGAAGTAAAAAAGGATTTTAAAATCCAGCGAGCATCCACAACCTGAAACTTTACATAAAATTACCTAAATTATTATTTAAGTATTGTGACGTATACTTTGACTACATAAGGGCCTCCTTTAACGCCCCTTGGACAAATCTACCATATGGAACTATTTTCTTGGGACTATGGGACCAGTGGACAAAAACTATCTTTTTCTTTCACTATAAGACTACAGGATTTCTTTTATTATAAGACTAGAGGAATTATTTGTCTAACTAAATTTAGTACAGGCATACCCCCACTAGGGGTAGCCCGAACGGAGGCTTAACTAAAACTTAAACTTTTTTCTTGACTTCACCTCTACTACCCTTACTACTTCTACTATCTCACTTCTTTTACTATCTCACTATCTTCTACTACCCCCTTTTCAAAATTGTGTTTTCTTTAAATAATAAATTTGTCAGTGTTTGTTTTTCAGTTTTACGCGACCCACCTTGTTTAATGTTCTTATTATTAAAAGAGTAACCTAGAAAATTGTTTAATTTATAGTTTTAAAACCTTGACACCTCACGTCTATCTTTATTAAGCAAAATTCCCAATGTTAAGTAACCTAATTAAAATATATACTTATTTTAAAATTCCCAAAATGTATATTTTTAAAATTCTCAAAATTTATACCTTTTTATATTAGGTGTTCACAGTATCACATCTTTTGTTCATGTTTAATACGGTTTTCCCTTTATATACCTGGTTTTAATAATTACTATTTTTTTTATTAATTTATAATTAATAATTGTTATTATCAATGTAACGGTTTGCCAAATAGTATTAATTATATGTTATTGTGTCATTTTACTAACGCAAACTTTTAAAATTCTGGTAAAAAAACGGGTAAAATTTACATTTTAAACTTTTATTTACATATTGGAGAGTATAAAAATAAACATTTGCAAAATAAAATTACGTTGTCCATATGTCCATACTAAAATTTCAAAAATTGGCTGACCATATTATTAGAAACTATGGTTGGTAACTATTTTTATTTTGATCAAATTTTAAAAAAAATGTGTTCTCAATTAAAATGTTTTAAAAACTAAAAATATTCTTTACCTGTTATCTTCATTTTCATCAAACCTCGCAATCCAAATTCGCTTGTAAAGTTTTAAGGCATATTCATAATTCGATTCAAAATTTGGTAAGGATGATACAATAATAAAAAGTGCCCTAAGCGCGGCATCTCGAACAACTACAATTGGACTTTGTAGTGCAGTTAACAATACATCAATTTCCTCTAAGGTTGCTTTAGCGCATCCAGGCTTTCCACTTACGCTGCGTGCTATATCAAGTAGACATGCTTCAGACTGTGATTGGACTCTGCCAGAACTACTACCTAAAATATAAACGTTGAAAATTTAGGTACTAACTTATACAGGGTGGGTCAAAAGTTCCTGGGTGATTTTAAAAATTAATAACTTTTTTTTCAGGTAACTTATTTCAATTTTATTTTCGGATATCTGAAGTGCTACTGTGGGAGTTTTATCATGAAGAGACTAAGCGTCCAGCAAAAAATCGTAGAATTTTATTTTAAAAATAACCATTTAATTATTTCCACTCGAAGAGCTATAAATTATATTAGATGTAAAATTAATTGTTGTATTTTTTTCTCTATTTTATTTTATGTTATTTGTCACTGTCATTTGAATTTAAAATATAAATATTTTTATTGTTAAACCAAAAATTGCTTCTTCTTGTTTGTTCTTTTTGTATGTATGTATGTATATTTATAACTATGGACTTTTTTTCTGTTGTGTTTTTTTTTTCTGTATTCCTTTTTAAATGATACTTTTACATTTTTTAAATAATAATTTGACATTTTTTAAAGGTTTTTTTTAAGTGACAGTTACAGAGTCAGTGTTGTTTTGTAGCTTTATTTTAGTATACCTTATTTTAATTGTTTGTACATTGTTCATGGTTTTATCTTTTATACTGACGGTTTTAAAATTTGTTGTTTGTTTTTATGTAGATGTTTGTTATAGTTTTTTGCATTTAATGACAATTATTTAATCTACCTTGTTTATTTAGATGTGTGTATATATATATATATATATATATATATATATATATATATATATATATATATATATATATATATATATATATATATATATAAATTTTATTTTCTTAAATGTTTATATTTTTATCGCTTTGTCAATGAGAATTTTGTTCTTTGGATAATAAAGCATATATCGGAGATATTTCAATGAGAGGAACGGTTTTGAAAATACCCAAAACAGCAGAATTTTGGAAACAGAAAATCCTAGGGCCCTTCATCAGCGGAAAGTACACACCATTAAATTTACTGTTTGGTGAGGGGTAACAGCGGGTTGGACTTTTGGGCCAAATTTTTTCCAAGATAATGATGGGAATGCCCTTACTGATAATGAAGAGTGATATATAGGGATGATACAAAAAAATTTGCGTCCTGCGATTTAAAATAGACCAACAAGATGGAGCCACAGCTCATACAGCTGAACCAACCCTTGCACTGTTACAAGAACTTTTGCAGATCGATTAATTTCAAGGACCGCGCGGACCCTACGCGCTCTCGATCTGACAGCCACCGACTTTTACTTGTGGGGTTATTTGAAAGGAAGGTCTTTAGAAATAAATCCCGAACGATACACCAACTAATGGACAATAGCTGAGCAGAAATTCAAGCGATACCACAAGAACAACTTGCTGCAGTTATGGAAATTACCCTCGAAAGAGTCGTTATGTATAAAAATTAAAACGAAAGACATTTACAAGATGTTATTTTTCATAGGTAATGTAAAAAAACTCTAATATAAAGCTTCATTTAAGTAAAGAGATCAATAAAACATGTTATGAGGGAAAAAGTTATTGTAATTTTAAATCACCTAGGGACTTTTGGCCCACCCTGCGCAATGAATTACAATTAAAACGAACCACCATGAAAATTTCTGTTGTTATCGCCTCCCCCACCAACACAAACGTCAAAAAGTTCAATTGGGAAAGAGAGTCAAGTGATACCTCATCTTGAAGAGTTTCAAATTCCTTCTTTAATAGTCCTTAGTTTTTTAAAATCGGCTGTTTTTTTGCGATAATTTATCCTAAATATTGAGATCCTTAGTGAGAAAAGTTTTGATAGTGTTCGGCTAAATCAAAAGTAATAGAAATCAACTAAATTCGTAAAAAAACGCACATTTACGTGATATATCTGCATATGGACCAAATTTTATATTGAAATTTTAAACAATAAAAAAATTATAGGCATGAGCCACCCGGTAAGAACTCCGGTATTTAGAATTAATTTTCAAGGAAACTACTGAACCGATTTGGAAAAACTGAAGACCATGTAAAAGAGAATTTGAAAACCTCTAAAGTGTCACATGACTCTTTTCCCATTTGAACTTTTGAGATTTGAAAGGTACATTTTGAGACAAAAATGTGTTCCCCTAAAAATATAAATTGACGTGTTGGTTTATTTAAAAAATAAGGGGGAAAAATTAAAGAAATGTACCGTATTTGAATTGAGAAGGTCTATGTATTATGTGCTCTCACTGTAAATACAAAAAAATATAGTATATTACATTACAAGTGTGGAAAATGACTAATTTCACACGAGTGGGAATATTGTAGCACGAGGCGTTAGCCGAGTGCGACAAACCCACGAGTGTAAGAAAGTCATTTTCACACGAGTACTGTACACTATTTTTCCTACGACCACTAATTATTCACCAAAAAAAAAAATTAAAGTTGGTCTGTTCAGAAAAAATAAAAAACAATTGAGAACTTTGCAACACTAGGGTGATATTTACTTTGCAACACTAGTGTGATATATACTTTTCCTCACTGCTATATTATACTGTTCTGACAATATTTTTACATCGAAAATCACCTACCTAGAAGCATTATATAACTTTTATTATTTTGGAATTTAAAAAGGCCCTCACTTAATAAAAATTGTATGGTTTTGTTAGGTAATAACGGTAATAGTTTAATACGGTTTTCTGCTATTATAAGGGTTTTTAAAAATTATCGATTCTTACATAATTTAGACACTCTTCTAAATAAAACGTAAGTGGCGCATATCCAAAATATTCCGATTTTTAAAAAATATCAGTAAACAAACTTACGGGACCGGGGAGTGAAAAGGGGTGCTGGGTGGGGTAAAATTGGTAAAACGAGTTAATGAAACTGAACATCACATGTAAAATTAAGTAAAAATTACCATTTTTCCTCATATTTTTAAGAAAAATATAAAAAATATGAAAATTGTAAATGCATAACCTTAAGTCCTAAAAGTAAGAAAAAAACGACTACCAAACGTCAGTTACCATGCAAAATATGGAAAGCATTTGGCAACGTCGGAAGGGTCTGATTCTATTTATGAATGGATAAAAGAAAGTGGATTCATAAAGTGTGTATTAGCCTTAGGTTTAATTAGGAAAAAAAAAAAAGATTTTACTAGTTGTTTGAGTACACGAATAAAGAGAGAAAGGAATTTGATCTACAGGCTTCTTTCTCTGGAGCTTTACGTCGAACGGTCAAGCGGCAAGGCTGCCTCTATAAAGTGCGTGCTCAAAGGTAGAAGGGAGATTTTTAATTTGATCTACTTACCTGACAACACTGTGCCAGTCAGTGAAAGTTGTTTTTGTGGTTATGTCTATTTTTGTTTATGTTTTTATTTTTTCGGAAATTTTATTATTACTCTTTTCAATATTGGAAGAAAGCTTATACTGTGTAGTAACTTACGTCAATAAGATGATTTTCGCTAATTTGGGTTCTACCGTTTAAGGTAAGTGAAAAGTTTTTTAGTGTCACTAGCAGTTTTTAAAATGACATCATAATATGTATCACACGAGTGTTGTAAAGTACTTTGCAACACTAGTGTGATATAACGCATTTTCTATGCATGAAACCAGTGTGCTATTTGCTATTTTCACAAGTGGTCGTAGGAAAATAAAATTTCCAAATTAAGTGATTAAATCTAAACCATGTTACTTACATATTATATCCACTAACAACAAAAACATTTGTTTAATAGGCAAATTTTGAGGATGATAGACATCTGCTTCATCATCGTCTCTGCCCCTTAACTTCGCATGTTCAGATATGATTTGCAAACCATCATGAACAAGCTCATCGTGATTTTTCGCATAATTTGAGGTCAAACTGAATTTTAATAATGGAAATGTGTAACTGAATGCAGGAACAGTAAAGCATGTGTTAGTATGTTCTTCCTCATCACTACGCTTTGGCACCGTCTTACTGTGTATCAGTCCTACCACTCGAACCATTGCTTTGTTTAAGTTTTCCTCTTCCCAATTTATATCTAAGTCGCATTGTGGCTTGCACAGTCTTAAAGTAATTATTGCAATTAATTCGCCAAGAGTATGTAAGTCTTTTGAAAAAACAGTCTTCTTTAAATCCACATATAGTTCAGTTAAAAATGGCGCTGCTAATGGAGATTGCAGGTTTTGTAATATAACTGGCAGCAAGTCTTTATAATGAAGTGATAGTTTGACGGGATTACCGGCTGCAGCTGCAGTTATCATAGATATGCTTTTTACTATAATTTCGTTTAACTGCAAATAAAAAAATATATATATGTTTTTATGTTATCAATAAAATAAAAGTAAAAAATACAAGTTATAGATTAAGGCAGGGCTTCCCAAACTGTGCGTCGCGACGCCCTGGGGCGTCGCGTGTTAATGGGACAAAGTGGTATTTTAAAAGAAAAGTCGATTAGAACTGTGATATTTTTCCCGAATATAAAGAAAAAGAAAGTTAATAAGGTTAGAACTGATTTTATTTACCTAAAGACGTTTTTTTTGCTCTTCATTTTTGTTTTATAAGAAATTGAGAATTAGGCCGCTTTCAGACGGGAGACTTTTTGCAGTCGAAGTTGACCGCAAAAAGTCGATCATTTGTGGTTGATTGTCGCTACTTGCAGTTGTCATTTAACAAGCATGGAAAAAGCGATTCCTTTTCAAACGGGCATTTTTTCGACTTCAACCGAACTTCTGCCGCTGATTGTCGCCTATCCCGTCGACTGACTACACGTTAGTTACAACTACAGTTGTAGTCGAAATTGGCGACAAGACGCCGATATTTTTGTAGTCAACTTCGACTGCAAAAAGTCGCCCGTCTGAAAGCGGCCTTATGCTGTAAATACATTGACTTATTTCAAGGTTGAAATTAAAAAGTAAAAATGACATTTGATAAATAATCCAATATTTTTTATGCAGTAACAAATTTAAATCTTAAAAACATTACATTTTCAACCTTGACTAGAATTTGTTACTGCATAGCAAATAATAAATTCTCTATCAAATGTCATTTACTTTATAATTTCAAGCTTGAAACAAGTCTTGTTTTCAGAACTATGTCGTGTCGCCAGCGACAAAAAAGGGACCAATGGGAGCTAAGACATTTTTGACAGACTTCCCTCACTCTATTGTCGCCAGCGACAGCCTCTCGAGTTGAATTTTTAAAAACGTGTCGCCAGCGACAATTAAGGTGTCGCGGCGACACGATTCTTGTCGCAGCGACAGAGCATAATTATGTTGTCCCCCTACAACGACACGGCGGAGGGGATTGTCGCTGGCGACACGACGTAGTTCTGAAAACAAGGCTTAACAGGTAGAGATTGGACAATTAGTTAGTTTACACAAGCTCTTTAATGCGCATTTAAATAAAAAAACAACACCATTAATAACTTAAAAACTATTAGGTTTAGAGACAGGGTATAATTAACAAAAAAGGTAATAGTTCGATATAGCGGTTTTCGCTATTATAAGAGATTTTCGAAAAATTCTTTTTCAGGGCGTTTCTACAGGTCGATTATGACACAAATCTGTGTGCGCGTTTTTCAAAATCCATTTCTATAATTTATTATTAATAAAAACATATTACGGGACGGTGGAGTGAACAGGGGCGCTGGGTGGGGACAAAACAGTATAAATCCAACGTCAAACACAAGAAAACATTAAAACACTGCACTCGGGGCACATGAAAAATGTAAATTAATTTTGAAAAGTATTAAATTTTTCGAAAATCTATCCCACACATATGAGATATCTCGTCGCCATTAATTAAAGAAGGAAAATTCATTTTGGACAGCTGATAACATGAAGTTCGTCATTATGAAAATGACAGTCTTGATAGAAGCAGCGTTGCCAAACTTCTTATGAAGAATTAAGACCAAGCCTATTTCGTCGATTATCCACCATTTCCATGAGAAACAATGGTATTTTTGTAGAAATGCCTCTTTCTTTATATATAGGTATTTTCCTTTTTCTCTACAAATCATAATAGGAAGAAGGAATAACTTAATTTTTCATGTGAATTTTGTTCTATATCTTCCTTTTTTTAAGCTATTGACACTTTATTTAGAACATCGCAAGACATTTACAGTTCTATTGCAAACTCTTCTTTTTATGCAGTGACAGCCATGGCGGGATTGTTGTACTATTATTTATTTTTAATTTTTTTAAACAATTTTTTGGACATTTTTGTAAACAGAAAGTGCGGTGTGTACTGTGAAATACTGTTTTTGGGCGTTTAATGTAAGATTTCTACTGTTTCGTCCCCACCCAGCACCCCTGTTCACTCCACCGTCCCGTAATATGTTTTAATTAATAATAAATTATAGAAATGGATTTTGGAAAACGCGCACACAGATTTGTGTCATAATCGACCTATAGAAACGCCCTGAAAAAGAATTTTTCAAAAGTCTCTTATAATAGCGAAAACCGCTATATCGAACTATTACCCAAAAAAAATTGAGAAACAAGTGTTATGTTTAAATTTAAGGCTTAAGGTAGTGGTTTCCATTTGAATTATTGAAGTTCTTTATTGCCGAAAGTCAATTTCTGTGGCACTTCCGGTAAAACCGGAAACAGGTCATTAAATACATGTAAAAAATCGCTTTGGTCCTTTTTTTATCATCATTTTTTTTACAAATTGATAAAAATGGAGGTTAACAATACATTTTTGCAAGCAATTTTCTCAAATATAAAAAATATACCACTGTTTAAAGCTTGATTATTCGAAAACGGTTCGTCTGGCGAATATTTTCAATAGGACGTTTTTGTAGGCAATTTAATTCTCTAAAGACATATGTGCACATAGATTTGTTAACCTCAATAGTTAGGGAGCTTTAACGCAATAATGAAAGTACAAATAAAAAATCCAATTTAAAGGAGAGGGGACCTCTAAATATTAATATTAAGGGCTTAAGTTTTCACAATATTTTCTTTTTGTCACTGAAAACAATATTCTTGATATATTTTCCAAAAAAACAAAAGTCGATTTTTTGTCCCAGTCTAATATGTAGATATCAGAAAAAAATATTTAAACGCCCATTCCAAAACCAGATAACTATTAAAGAAATATTATTTCACATCTAAACTAATTCTAAAAATTGATATTGATCCAAATAATAAACTGGTAAGTTTTGATGTTGTTAGTTTATTCACAAATGTCCCAGTGGATAAAACATTAAATATTGTTAGAAATAAATTAGAAAATGATGTCCATCTTGGTGAAAAAACCAAACTAAACATAAACACTATTCTTGAGCTACTTACTTTTTGTGTCAAAACAACATATTTTCAATACAACACTGATTTTTATAAACAAACTTCAGGCATGGCTATGGGTTCACCTTTATCACCTTTATTAAGTAATATTTTTATGGAAAATTTTGAGTCAAATTTTGTAGAGAATTATCAATATAAACCTTTAGTTTGGTCGAGATATATAGATGACATTTTTTCTATATACCAATATGACGAACACTGTTTGAATCATTTTTTAACACACATTAATACAGAAGAACCAACTATTAGGTTTACTTTAGAAAAAGAAAACGACTCACAACTACCTTTTCTTGACATTTTAATAAAAAAGATTTAAACAATTTCGTAACAAAAATTTACAGAAAACCTACACATACAAATAGATACTTAAACTTCAACTCAAATCACCCCATAATGGTTAAAAAGGGAGTTGTAAAAAGTCTATTTGATAGAATTAAAGTCATTTGTTCTAATCAAAATATAAATAATGAAAAAGATTATTTAAAAGATATTTTAATTCAAAATAATTATCCTCTTGATTTTATAAATAATTGTTTTCTTGAATTTGAAAATCCAAATATAAGACAAAATCAAAATGAACCTATTACAAATTTATTTTTACCATACATTCCCGGACTATCAAATAAAATTCAACGAATAGGATATAAATTTAATATTCGCACAATCTTTAAAACACAAAACACCATTAAATCTCAATTAACAAAAACAAAACCATACAACTTAAATGAAAATACAAAAAATGTCATTTATAAAATACCTTGCGAATGCGATAAGTTTTATATAGGTGAAACTTGTAGACCATTAGCTAAACGCATAAAACCACACAGATCATACATTAAAAACACAGAATTTCATAAATCAAAAATCTGCCAACACGCATTTGATAACAATCATAGAATAAACTGGGATGCTTCGAGTATTTTAGCAATGGACACTTGTTCTAAAAAACGCAAAATCAAAGAAAGTGCGTACATATTATTAAATAAAGATAATTGTGTAGCATCAATTTCAGTTAATTTAAATAACACTTGGTTGCCTTTGCTCGATACTGAAGTATCTTCAGGAAAACTAAAAATCAACTAACTTATTACCTTTTTGTCTTACAAATAATAAATACACCAGTTACTTATGTCACTTATTACACATATGTCAAACTATTTTCAGTTTGAGATACAAAAATAATCTAAATTTTAATCATTTTTAATTTAAATATTAGTTAATATTTTATTTTTATTTTTTAACTTAATTTTTTAACTTGACAACGGTGGCAGACTTGCCACCGAAACGTCGTTTTTTAATTATAATTTTTTGGGGGTTTTTCTTTTATTTTGTTTCAGACGACCGGCCAGTTCATAGGGGTCAATAGGGCTGAACAGGGTCAGCTCGTATACCCCGGGACCAGGACCGAAGCGGTCCCATTCATTCCAGGCGTGTACTCAACAAGAAGACCATCCAATAAACGAATCCGCCTAACCAATATAGAGCATATCTCTAATTCTTAAGGTCCTACAATTTAAAACTTACCTCTTTTAGTCTATTTCTAATTGCTTCCTCTTTTAATTTTTGATTTTTAATTGCTTCCAATTGTTTAGGCGTGTACTGAGGAGGCTTCACTTTACCCTCCTTCCTTTTCTTCTCTTCTATTTCTCTCCTTAATTGTAGCTCTTCAAGTTGCTCTTTGTAGCTATACGCTTTACTTTCCCGTTTTAAATTCATCTCTTCCGCGTTATTGTTGTCCCCGGGAATTACGCTTTTTGTCATATAGTTCACCTTCTGGCGTTAAATATGTAAAGTAATCGTCTTTAGTTACTTGACATATCCTGGGATCTTCCAAGTTTGATTTGATCTTGTCTAACAGATTTGGTAAAATCACTTCAGCATTGAGGGATAGTAGGGTTGCTAAAGCGTTTTCATACGTCTAAAATTAAAAAAATAATAATAAGCAAAGCTTATAATTAATTTTATACTGAAATAAAATGAAAGCATAAAAATGTATCTACTACTAAAAAATCAGTTTTATATAAACGTTAGTATAGCTTACATACTTTAAATACTAACCTAAAACAAACAAAAAATGGAGGGATTTTTTTCAAAAACCGCTAATCAGCCTTAAGCCTTGTTTTCAGAACTATGTCGTGTCGCCAGCGACAATGAGGGGACCCAAAGTCGATTGATGAGATAAGGTCACGACATTCGCCATATTGGCTAGCGCGGCTGTGACGTCAAGTCGGGCCATTTTCGGCCATGTTTGATTTTAGACAGATCAGTGGCGTAGAATTAAAGAGAAAACAAAAAAGGAACTGTATGTTGTAAACAAAATTTATTGGATTATTTTAATAGGCATAACTTAAAACAAAAACATAAATGTGGTTTAAATGTTGAAAATTAAAAATTATCAAAGCGACGACAGGACGATGAGATACCTGGCAGAGCAAAACATTTTCCATGGTTCCGTAAGTCAAAAACCATTTTAAAAACTTTGTATACAGGGTGTCCGCTAATGAATGGTACACAGAAAAACCACAGATTCCTTATGCCAAAATATTAAGATTTAACCAAACATACCTAATATCCAAAAGTTTATAATAAGGAAGATACGGGAGGTGTCATAGTAAAAATAAAACGTACATTTATTTCGATAATTGTTCCTCCCTTTTAATAATAAAACGGTATCTAGGGGTTTTTAAACATTAGCTTTTCAGATCGAATATTAATTTTTGTGTGTAGACTAGAGGGCGATGGGTACACTATTAAAAATTCTCTAAAACTACCCAATTTTTTGTTACTACTCTGTATGTATGTAAACTAGTAAGCTTCTTCATGCTTTTTGCACAAAAAAGTTATACTTAGTAAGAATCGGTCTTGACAACCGTTTTTAAGGTATTCACGTTTTATTTGTTCAGTGCACCCTAAAGTATGCACCTTCAATAACATCGTATTAGCTATAATTACAACTGCGCAGATATAAATAGCTGATATCTAAAAACTCCTGGATAACGAGTTTTATTAAAATGTTTAAAACATATCAGAAATTATCGAAATGCATGAATAAAAAATCATCTTCCTTATCATTAACTTATGGATAATTAGCGGACACTCATCTGTATCATATGATTATAAAAATACGAATGACTGAAAACTATTCGACTAAACACTATCAAAATCTCTAAAATAAAACGAGTCCGAACCAATAATATGTGAAGTCTCTAAACTAACCAAAAACATTAACAACTGGAAATCCTTGCAAAATATACAACAAAAATGAAAATGGCAAATTTCCACAGTTTTTACCAAACAAAGCTTCAACAAGGCACGACTCTGTCATCAGCTGATAATGCTACCAACTTTGAACAGAACTGCCAACCCAAATCGTAAAAAATGTCACGTCCCTGACAAAAGCTATCCCCGGTCTTGCTTATGTCTAAACCCCTCTCATAAAGAAACTCTGGAGGGGACCAATGAGAGCTAAGAATTTTTGACAGACTTCTCCCACTCTTTTGTCACGACGACACGGTTCTTGTCGCAGCGACACGGTCTTTGTCGCAGCGACAGAGCATAATTATGTTGTCCCCCTACAACGACACGGCGGAGGGGATTGTCGCTGGCGACAAGACGTAGTTCTAAAAACAAGGCTTTAGGCTGTAAATACATTGACTTGTTTCAATCTTGAAATTATAAATTTAAAATGACATTTGACAGAAAATTTGATATTTTCTAGGCAGTAACAAATTCAAATATTGAAAACATTTCGATTTCAACCTTTACTAGAATTTGTAACTGAATAGGAAATATTAAATTACCTGTCAAATGTCATTTTAAATTCACAATTTAAAGCTTGAAACAAGTCAATGTATTTACAGCAAAAGGCTGAATGTCAAGTTTTCAATAATGTCAGGATATTAAAAAGTAACTTGGCTCTCTAGTTATCTATCTGATGGTCGTATATCAGTTATTGTGGACGGCCATTCTTCAAGCGTTCACCAAGTAAATGCTGGAGTCCCTCAGGGCTTAGTTCTGGCACCAACATTGTTTCTTCTTCACATGATTGGGGCGCTAAAAATCTCGTCCATTTTAATGCATCCAAAACACAATCATGTTCCTTGTCGCGAAAAGAGTCATCAAATACTCATCCTCTACTTATGAGCGACCAAGTTTTACAGAGCAAAGATACCTTCAATCTTGTGGGCGTCACATTTGAAAGTAACCTTAACTGGCATAAACACATTGTATCTATAGCAACGGCAGCTTCAAAAAAGCTTGGATTTCTCTTTCGAGCCAAAAGTATTTTTCCCCTTCTCATTTATACACTTTATATGTGTCCCAAATCCGACCTCCCTTGGAATATTGTTCTCATATCTGGGGCATGGCGTCCCCCACAACCCTAAGCATTCTTGATTCTATTCAAAGAAGAGCTATTCGTCTCATTAATGATCCTTCACTTACAGAAAGGCTTCCTCTCTTACACATCGTCGGGCTGTGGGGGTTTTATCGCTTTTTTATAGGTACTTCCATGGCTTCTGCTCTGTAAGACATCCACGGTACGTTAGTATTTAGGCTTTTAGCCTTCGTGGTTTGTCCAAAGATAAAAAAAAACTTTATTAAATTTTTATGGCTAGATGTAAATATTTTTTTTGTAATAGGTTCGTTAATATAGCCGTATTTTGCGCATTAGAGATATATTTGAAGGTTCTACAAGTATTAGTTTTTTGTAAATTAAGAAAAAAACTTGACATTGGCGCTGTTAGAAATGACTTTGGTCGTTTTGCAAAAAAATCTTCAATTATTAAACCAGTAGCTAGATTAAAGATTTTTGTTCCAAATGTTCAAAATTACGTGAGACGTTTTTTCACATTTTTGGACCCCCTCAAACCAACTTAACTTATTTGACTAACTAAATTTAGTACGGGCATACCCCCCACTAGGGGTAGCCCGTACGGGGCTTAACTAAAACTTTAACTGACTTCACTAACTATTTCTTATCTAATCAATCCCCTTTTAATTTCTTTCTCTCTTCTTTAAATATCAAATTTTCCAGTGTTTGTTTTGCATTTCTACGCTACCCAGTTTGTTTAATGTTTTTATTTTATTATTATAAAAGTAACCTAGAAAATTGTTTAATTTATACTTTTAAGACCTTGACACCTCACGTATATTTTTATGTAGCAAATTTCCCAATGTTAAGTAAACTAATTAAAATGTATACTTATTTTAAAATTCCCAAAAATGTATATTTTTAAAATTCCCAAAATGTATACTTTTTTATACTAGGTGTTCACAATATACAGCAAGAGGTCATACCTTGGAGGCTTTATATTGTTCAATTAACTTCTCCCTCAATTCAGTTGCACACTGTGCAACTAAATTTTTAGGTTTACAATTTAAATGCTTTGTTACTTTAATCCACAATCCGGGTGCCAACGACAACACTAGTGGATAATGCGCAGGCAAGACTGCAGCTACAGCAATTGATTGTGCGTCTTCTGATGTCAGTCCATTTGCAGAACACAAAGTGGTTATAAATTCAACAACAGCATGAGCTGTAGTGGCCTGAGTGTTTTCCGCATTTTCATTTACAAAGTTAATTTTATCACTTTCCAATAATATTTCGAGCTGCTTTAAAAGAGATTTTGATATTCTAGGTCCACTTAAACCGTCCAAAATTTTTTTACTGTTGTTAAACATTTCTTGCGAATTGGTGTTGATGGATATAAAGTAGAGAAGATAATTGCTTTTAATAACAGGTTCAGTTTTGTTGCCAATTTTTCTGGATATTCAACTAGAAGTTTCTCACAAAGCTGAGTAACATAGGGTAAACCTAAAAAAATATATAAATTATTAAAACTAAAGGATGTTTTAACACAAACTCGAAAAATTTTAGGAGGCGATCCCTCGTTTAAAATAAAAGGTAGTTTGTTAAATAAATATTGGTTCATACACTGTGTGCAAAAGTCCCGAAACCCCTTAATAATTCGCAAATGCGCTCATTTATCGAAAAGTCTTCCAAATAAAGTTTATAGATATATTTTAGATCTATTTTATAAAAATATGTTTACATGTACAGGGGGCATCACACATCAAATGTCAAAAATGCGAAAAACAAAAATAAAAATGGAACTTTTAACCCCTGTAACTTGGTAACCATGAAGATTTCGACATTTGTCAAAGGACTTACTAACATTACTTTTCAATGCAGAATGACCCCTAAAATTTCCTAACGCATTTTCCGAACACTCTGTACAGCCTTGACCATAATTTTTTAATTTTTAAAATACACTTACTCGTTTCGTTTACAGTTTGTAAAACTTTTCCGAAACAAATATCTGTTTGTCCATATCGATTACTGAATTCCACATGCTTGATAAACCATTTTCTTTTTCAAGCTTGGCACCACTTAGTTTTATTAATAATAAGGATGCAACATAATCCTTCGCTAACAGATAATGGTTGCGTTGGTTGCGCAGCAGCTTTTTCCACTGATTTTAACAAGATTGGTACTAAGGGCTCTGCATGAGATATTAGATTTGTATTAAAGGTGCTAAGCATGCACTGGATATATGATATTTTTACTAATTGGGTAGATGATTTGAGTCCCATTCCGTTCTAAAAAAAAATTAATTTCGCATGAAGGGCTTCGGGTACTGCAGAATTTTATAAATCAATTTTATTCTACCCAATTTAGTCCCAAACTATTTTAAATTAGTGAGACCAATGGCGGCGTGAAACGCACCTTAACTAATATTATTAACAAAAACGTATGCCACTGACTTTTCTTGCAACTTTTATATTTTTCCCGAAGAAACATTAGGATATTTTTTTCTTTAAAAATTAAGCGTTATAACTTCTTATAAGCAATTATGTAACAAGAAATAACGTTTATATCTCGTCTAAAAAGTTTTACTAAAATAGTGTTTTAGACAATTTTAAGTTTTTTAAAAAGTTTAACACCCTGTATCTTTGGAACAAAAAATTTGAGGACCCATGTTTATATAAACTTTTTTTCATAAAAATAGCTTAGGAATAGACCCTTAAAATTTATTTATTTATTTATTTATTTATGACATCATGTACTCCACAGAAACATAATTTAAATGGTACAACGAAACTTACAGACTAAATTAAATTAAAATACTATGTGTCATACAATAAAAAAGGACACAAATATACATATTATACAAATTAAATTTAAAAACAAGACACTAAAACAAAATGTACAGTAAACAAATCAATATTTACAAATGTGGGAAAAACGGACGTGACACTGTATTACAAAACGCGGAGCTGCAATTGTCTCTTTAAGGAACTTAGGCTTGTACAAAACAGATCGATGTTTAAGTAATGTTGGTTGTAGTTCCTCAAGATACGATCGACGAAGGCACTGCGACCATAGTTTGTTCGGTGTGGCACTTCAAAGAATAGAAGGTTCTGTCTTGTGTTTCTCAGAGGAGCATGAAAGAAAACTGACTCTGTCAGTGCTGCACAATCCACAGATCCATTTAAGATCTTAAACAAGAAGAGAACCATAGCATCCCACCTACGATGTTCTAAGGTTTTCAGACCACAAAGCAAACGTCTGGTTTGATGAGACAGATCTTTATATGGAAAGCGATGGTTAAATAAAAGGTACTTGGCAAACTTGTTCTGCACCCTCTCAATCTTGTCAATGTTAAACCTATAAAAAGGACACCAGACAACAGAGCAATATTCCAAGACACTTCTAATTAGGCTGTTGTACAGGCATGTTATGGCTTTGGTGTCGCTGATATGCTTAGTGTGTCGCTTGACAAATCCAAGAAGTCGAAATGCCCTTAATACCATTTGCTCAATATGTAAATTGAAAGAGAGAGTGCTGTCAAAAGTGACTCCCAAATCAACAATGGATTGTACACAATCAAGGTTATGGCCACCCATTGAGTATTGTCTCTGTGTTAATGTATTGCTCTTTGAAAACCGAATTACTTTACATTTTTGAATATTTAGGGATAAGTAATTTGCGCTACACCAGTTTGAAAAGACGTCAAGCTCTTGCTGAATGTGATCATTATCCGAGTCGACGACACTGTAAAATTTTATATCGTCTGCATACAACAAAACATTAGAGTAATTAAAACAGGACACCACGTCGTTAATAAACAGTAAAAATAAAACTGGTCCGATGTGGAAGTCTTGAGGGACACCAGAAGTTACCTCCACCTCACGAGAAGTCAATCCACCCACAACGATGCGCTGTCGACGATCAGATAGGTATGACTTAATCCATTTTAAATAAGCGCTACTAATGCCGATGTCAGACAGCTTCTTTAGAAGCAGTGGATGGCATACACTATCGAAGGCTTTGGACAAGTCCGTGTATACTGCATCTACTTGCTTTCCCGACTCAAGAGTTTTTACCGCAATTGGGAACCCTGTAGAACTAGCTGAATTGACACGGAACATTTAAAGCTATAATTTCTTTTTATAAGATATTACCATAGAAACAGGTCAAAGACAGGCGAAGAGATTCATTAACTATGATTAACTACACTAGGGGAAAAATTAAAGGATAAAAAAAAATCAAAATTTTTTAGGTTTTTCAAGTGGCTGTATTTGGCTTAAAAATGGTCATACTGAAATTTAAAAAAAAACGCATTTTAAAGCTTAAAGTTTCTAGTTTTGAGATATAACCATGAAAATTTCTTTTAAGCAACGTGTATCACGCAATCCTAATGAACACCCAAAAGAATTTTTCGAAATTTTTTCGGTACTTTTTTTGGTCTAAAAACTTAGAACTCAGAAAAAAATCCCAACTGGACCACTATATAAATTGGATAACTAGTCCATTCAGCTTTAATTTGCTAATTTTAAAAGTTTGATATGACCACTTCTCACTGAGATATTCAATTCAATTCAATTCAATTCCATTTATTAGTCTATAAAGATCATACATATGACATTAGACAGGTCAATAATAATAATAATAATAAAACTAACATAAATTAAATGTAAAATAAATAAAAAAATGTATCAAACAACCAATACAATGTAACTAACATGTTCCAACATTTATTAAAGGGGACATCAGACAGGTAATAATAATAAAATTAACATAGATCAAATGTAAAATAAAAAAATAAAAGAAAAATGCACAAAACAAGCAACACAATGAAACTGACATGTTAAAATATTTATTAAGTCCTAATTTCCAAAAATTCCGCAAAACTATAAAATACGTTGGTGGTTAAAAATTCCTTCAGTCTGTTCCTAAAGGTTCCCAAAGTCCTTGATTCTTTAATGTAATCCGGCATTTTGTTATAGATCTTAATGCAGGCATAATGGGGTGACATTTCAAAGGTGGTCGTTCTGTGTTTAGGAATTACTAGGGCTGATGCATTCCTAGTTGGGTAGTTATGGTTATGCAGGTTCTTCCTAAATACATCCTTATTCTTATACACATAGAGTGCACATTTCAGGATGTAAATAGATGTAACTGTAAGTATCTTGTGCTTTCTAAATGTTTCCCTACATGATTCCAATGGTTTTAACCCGAACATTAGTCTAACTATTCGCTTCTGCGATGATTGAACTTTGAATGAAAAAGGATATTTTGTCTGTAACTATCAATATCTCAACAACCGGTGATTGCACAAGAAAATTAAGTAGGGTTTTGCATAGCTTGAATAAATTCTTCACAAAAATCGGCTATGTATTTTTTAAATTTTTTACGTTAATTTGAAAAATCACGAAAAAAAGGACTTTTTGTGGCTTTTGGAATATTCAGGTGCCAAATTGAAAATATCTAGAAAACCAGTAATGTTAAGTGTGCCTTTTACAGTACGATATGCCTACAAAAACCCTACAAAGTTTCGATTCAATCCACTGGGCTGTTTTTTGTTTTATTCGATCGAATTGAAAAAAAAGAATTAAAGGAAAACGATTTTTACCCAAAAAGATCATAACTTTTACTTAAATTTAAACAAATGCACAAGACGTTACCTTAAACATATCAACTACAGGTTTTGGTACATCACTGCTCATTTACTAGTCCATAATGATAGCATCTCCAAAGCAAAACATAGAGTCTTTCATGAACCTCACTTTCTAGGACTTTAATAAAGTGACTTGCAGTTTTTAAAATCAAATCTGGCTGATTTTCCAACGGTACAGAATTAAAACTAAAGTTTCCAGCGCCTAAAAATTAAAACATATTTTTTTATTAGCACTTTACATTTGCACATTTGCAGCCAAAACCAAACCATTTTTTATCTGTCTCTTATACACTTATTTTTAGATAAATTATTTATACAGGGTGATTCAATAATCGATCACGAAACTTAAGGGGGTGATTCTACTTGACAAAATAAGGGTAGAGCTTCATATATTTTTTTCAAAATGTCATTTTGTTCTTCGAGTTACAAGCCGTCAAAGTTCAATTTTTATTTTGGTTTTTCGCCATATTGCATTTATTTTTTAACCAATCCAGTTGATATTTGGCACACAAATCGAGCTTTGCAGATTCTAAAATTTTAAGACAAAAATACTTTTTTAAATACCGCCAGAAGGACACTTTACCTAAAACTTAAAATTTATTTACATCATAACTTTTTATTTTGACAGATATCGCAAAGCTGGGGGCGCCATTTTATAGATCAATCAAAACCTGAAAATAAGGTACTGCTTTATTAAAGTCGATAAACCTCACCGTTTAGGCACCAATAGACATCAAAGTTTTCATCAATATTCAATCAAATTACCTACATACATACAGGGTGTCCAGTAACTCAACCGACAAACTTAACCAAACGATTCTACAACAAAAAATAAGAAAAAATACTCCATTTAAAGATATGTCCTAAACGTCTTAGTTTTGAACTACAGGGTGTTAAAAATTTAAAACAAAAGTTTTTTTTTTAATACCTAACACACCAGCGGATTCAAAAACTAGAGACTATTATAGCATATGTTACTGATTTTTCGTATTTTCTCTTGTAGAATCGCCTCGTGAGTTTGATAAGCTGATGTCGACAACCTGTATGTGTGATAGGCTGAAGTGATCAAAGCTTTGATGCAACTATTGGCCCTAAACAGTGAGGTTATCGACTCTTAATAAAGAGTGCCTTATAATTTGGGTTTTTGATTGTCTGCATACAACCCCAGCTGGCGATATCTTGTCAAAATAAAAGTTATGATGTAAATAAATTTTAAGTTTGGAAACAAAAGTGCCATCTAACGACTAAATCTGGACTATTAATCAAATTGTAGAACCTGCTAAGCTCGATTTGTGCCACTGAAGTATCCAGCCAAGTTCGGTTTGTGTGCAAATAAATGCAATATGTGAAAAAACCAAAATAAAATTGAGCTGTGAGCCTTGTAACTCAGAAGCGAGCGAGCATTTTGAATAATCATATGAAGCTCTGCCCTTCATTTGTCAGAGTAGAACTCACTGGATTTCGTGATCGATCTTCTGAATCTCGCCCTGCATGGCATATAGTGGAAACAATAGAGTGTTGATCCTTATTTATGCAAATTGTTGACCATTGATAAAATATATCAGCATTGCTGCAATAATTAATGTATAGTATGTCATAGAATTTTTTGATGTAGAATTTAATATGGACCACAAAGTTTCTTAAAATATACAGGGTGCTCCATTTAAAAACTTACTTGTCAATAAAATGTCTGCTTTTAAGACACCTTGTATATTAACTAGTACAGTGTAAATAAAAAGAGTGTATCATAATAAACATTTTTTATTTTAGGATCATTTTTTACTTATCTTCGTACAGGGCAAAGTTAGTGCTGGGTTTAAATAGAGGTTGGGACACCCTGTATATACAACAAAAAAATGCAGCACAAAAATTACAAATCAACTGAACCCTAAAAATGAATTATATAAGCATAAAATACATATCTCAGAAAATTGCACAACAAGAAATATTGGTTAAGAGTAATAATATTATTATTAAAAAAAAACATAACCACTTCTGCATACTGCTTCCTATTTTTATAAACTAAAGGCGTCCAAATTGTAAGTCGTAAAATTACCTGTAAAACTCCATTTTGTGCTCTGCAACAGTTAATTTTCCATCAGAACCATAGATACACAGCAAAAGTTTTTGAGTAATTCTTCCATGGCTTTTGCTTCACTTATTTTTTTCGCTAAACATTTTGCAAACTTGTTGCTGAATCGGTTCTTATTTTCGTCCTTTGAATGCAAAGTTAGCTAAGAATAAACATACATTTAACTGGGCATCGAAACAAAACACTAATTCAAAGTGTGTATGTAGTGCATGGAGCTGCTTTACCTTCTAATGTTAAAAATAAAAAAATCTGCACATTTTTTTAACCAATTCCGTTGTGGTTAACGTTATTCTGAGACTGCGCAGTAACGCAAACATGATCCGTTATCGTTATTAACCATACCGGACTCCTTTAATTACGGATGAATACCGAAGAGCTTATCGTTATCGTTATCGTTATTGTTAAACTGCGTGGTTGCCGAATTGTAGAAATTTTAATATCAATTATTTAAAAGGTTAAAATTTTAATGCCATATTAATTAAAATATCATTTATACATAGGCTGTAATTAGCGAAAAATCTATAGCAGTAATAAAAATCAAATAGTGTTAAGAAATTCAAACGGACTTGCACTTTTACGGATATTCTAAATCAGTAATTAATTTAGATGTTACAATCTGGCACACTTGCTTTTTATTCTACTACCAAACCTAACTTTACTTTTTTGTGTTTTGCTTATACTGTATTGTTTGCATATATTTAAATATCAATTTATATCTTATAAAGAATAAAAGTAAATACTGATTTTTCGTTAACTTTAAAATGGGTGAACCACAGGCAAAAATAAGGTTATGTGTCGAAAGCGCAGACGCAAGATATATTTCTTAAAAGAAGCTGCAAAATCTCTGTCTAAAACTGCTGCCGTAATTGTTATGTATAATAACGATAACCATAAGGAGGCCAAAAAGGTCTGTTATTTTAAGAGGTGCAAAATGTCTCTAATAAGTCTTTCTGTGACTTCGCTGTTTTAAGAGTTTTTAAAATTTCTTTATAAGTAACATTTTGAAATAAGTATGAACTAATGTACAAACTTAAAGTTTCATCGTTTTTACATAAAAAAAGTTATTTAAAATGAACAAGTTTGAATATTTGAATGTTTTCAATATTTTGATAAATTTTCCTCTTTCTCCCAAAATTTATATCTGATAATTGCATTTTGGGTTTTAGACCATAAAGAACTTTTTACATAAAATTAATAATAAATATGGTGTGAACTTAAGTTTATTTATGAGGGCCAGAGAGACATTTAATATTGATTTTACCAATTTTTTTATATTCAAACTTTTAACTTACTTATTAGACTACTTCCAATCTCAACAGCACAACTGCTTAGATCTACTTTGACACCAGAAACAACAAAGCCTACAGTTTCCAGAATAACTTCGGGATTTCTTAACATTGCTTTTTGAAGGGAGGGTAATAAAGTTTTTTGAATTTTTCTAAATTTACCTCAGCTAACAATGGGTAACAAGCTTCCACAATAGTTGGTAGAGGTGGAACTTTACAACTAATAAAGTTTTTACTAAATGATTCCATGAAAAAGTCCTAAAAAATGTAAAGAGTAGCAAATAATACTCTGGGTTTCCTTTCATTTAATATTAAGTAGTATTCACGTTTAACCAAATCAAAAGGTTTATAGGCAAGTTAAGCAATAATAAAGCAGGACCGAACATGTTTACATGCCGGCATTCTTTGTCTAATCTCTACCTGTTAGTGCTTTACACGTGTTATACGGTCTCCTTTCCACAAATTCAATATGAACCTTTTCATTTCACTAAATGCGTATAGAGCATTTGAAATAATAAGACAACATTCTCTGTTGTAAAATAATTATACAGACTATCCTTTTTCTTTATTAATGTAACAAGTATGCAATAGTATAAGAGGTAGTAACGTTTTCGAAAAATCAGCTGATTTTCTGGATAGAAGCTGGGTTGACTGGCTAGCGGTAGTGGTTGCGTTTATTAGTTCGCATCCTACCTGTACAGGTAATAATCCGAGGTTTTGAAAACATTTTAGGAAACCTAATTTTTAATTTTTGTCTTTAGATAAGTTTACCAAACAAATTTTGACGTGACAACGTCTTATAATTCGATGGAGTCGGCTGCATGCACAAAAAACATGACTCATGCAGCGTTCCACTTAAGGCTTGAAGTGCAAGCGAGAGCGCGGAACGAGAAACAAAGAGGCACAATCTCCGCGTCGTTCAACATCTGTTTCTATTCTACTTGAGTGAGCGTGCGAATGTGGTGTCAATTATTCATAGCAACGATAATTGCGGCCATAAAGGTAATGATTCTTTTGATATCAAATATATGTTCAGTGATATATTGTTGAATAATCGTGCCTGCATCCTTAAAATAAATAGCATCGGTCCGCTAGTGCAGCGATTGTAGGTTATGCTAATAATAATATAATCCAAAAATAACATATACAGAGTGTTTAAATTAACGGATTTTGATGCGTTTTTTTAAATAGATAGAGTAATTCAAGAGGAAGGTTTATATGTATAAAGTATAAAGGTAAAAATAGGCAAAAAGGGCAAAAATCTATCAAACAAATAAAATTAAAATTTTCTTTTGAAAAATGCAACCATTCCATTAGTATTTTCTTATGAGGTTGTCACGGTAAACTATCGTCAGTAAACCGACTTTGCAGAGAACCTTTTTTTTTTTGATACTTTTATCATTGCTAATTATACAGTTCCCCTTCTAACTTTTTAATCATTTGGTATATTTTAATGAAACTTGGAATGATAATATATAACCAATTTACATTATTTTTTGACATATTGTATCAGTGACAGCTCCAAAGGTCACAGCTGAGCGCCAACGCAACCTCTACCGCCAGCCAGACAGTCGAGGATCTACACATCAAAAAATCAGTCAAGCTAAAATTCTTGTTTTCCCGATGTTGCTACACATCAAAAAATCAGTCAAGTTAAAATTCTTGTTTTCCCGACGTTGCTACCTCTCGGACTACAAAGAGAAACAACAAATGAAATAAGATTTACATATAACTTTGGGTAGGATAAATAATAATAGTGTAAATCAATAACTAATCCAAAACAGGTTCTATAATTTAAAAATATCTCTTAGTTGAGTCTAAAAATATACTGACAATTACCCAGCAAACACTATTTGCCGGCAATGTACATTTTTCATATTGGCATTGATGGTAAAGCATTGGCAATTGGTGGCAATATTATGCCAATATCTAATACGCATTAAAAAGTTAACCCTAAATAAATACTCAATTGCCAATAAATTTTACATGCAGGCGAATTGCCGGCAAGCATACAAAAATGGCGGCATACCAATCCTGATTAAATAAAGCACGCGTTTTTGTTGCAGGCAAATAAATATTGGATTTTTGAAGGCAAACCTTCAACGCATATTCATACTTTTCACACCATATTATTAGCATTGGTATTTAACTAACATTTGAGCAATTTTTTTGATCTGTTTTATTTATAATGGCAGCTAAACAACATTATTTTATGTTTTTTACATAATTTAAAGGAAATGGCCTTTTCATAACATTTTATTGTTAAAAATCATGCAAATAAAAATTAGGTCAAACAAAATGTTTATTATGTATTTTGGAGCGAATAAAAATAAAATGATGGTAAAATTAGCTATGTTAATTTCGACCGAAGGTGACCGCTTTGTGCATTTGTTTTCTACGTGGTATTCTAACTTTTTAGTTTCTTTTTGAAGAAAAGAGTTTTTTAATAGACATAATTAAATGTATTCATTACCTAATAAGTGTGTGTTGTGTGATTAATTGGTGATGGCTAGTCGAGAAGGCAAGATATTCAAGTAGACTGTTAGGAGCTGTAAACATTTTGTTTAAAACTTTATTAAAAGTTTTAAAGACGTGTTAATAAAAAATATTATATATATTTAATATTTTTTTGACATACCGATAGATGGCATAATGGACAATAAACTACTACGTTTCTGCAATATCTTCGCTTTTTATCGTCTAAACCGTACCCATTAGACAAAAATAATTCGAGAGCGGTTTGCTATAGGTGATCTCACTCAGCTTTGAAAGAAATATCTTCGGCTAGTGTAAAAATCTGCATCTCCAAGTTGGACAGTGTTCCGAGAGATGGAACTTTGCATTGCAAGGAAATTGCATGCAGTAAGGAGTTTTTTCCTATTTTAATTTTCAAATAAATTAAAAAACAAATTTAAAAAAAGGATATGCGACAATTTTCGTCAATAAGACGTCAGCTTGCTGCTTGGGAGTATCTGCATTTGCCCACTTTCGTGTCTTTTTGTTATCTTTTTGCCAATAACTTATTAATGATGGATGCCATCATCTTAAACGCATTTTTTTGCCAATAACTTATTAATGACGGATGCCATCACTTTATCTGCAACACGTGGCCTAATAACGGCCAATTGCCCACTTTCGCGTCTTTTGATACCTTTTTGCCAATGCCTTGCCATTAAAGAATGTTGGCAATGCCAGTAAATTAAAAGTACAACGCCGGCAAAAAATGTTATATGGGTAGTTTATTACCAGACATAAAAACATAATACATAAATTATTAAAATACTTTTGATAGCTATCCTGAAATATTGTAACAAAACAATAGTAATGCTCACCAAGTACTCGTTAATAAAACCATTTTGTGCTGAACATCTTTTGTTAATGCTGATTCCAATACAACAACATAATGGGTTTGCTCCACCTCTTTTAATGTTTTCAAATACAATGTTTCTATACTTGATACTGCAGACAATGCATTATTAAGCTACAAAAAATAAGGGATGAAATTTAACAAATAAATACGAGTTGATTTTCAAAACATTATCATACCAATATATGGGCTTTTCTATTTTCTTTTATCTCCACAGGCAACAATTGATGTAAGGAGAATAGCCTGAGAGTTAATAATTTGGGAAATATTGTTTTTAATGTTATCTTCTTGAGTTTTCCAGCCATGTTGCAATAAGAGTGTTGTCCATTCAAAGCAATAAAGGGCACTTTGACTAACATTTTTCCTAAAAAAAATTATTTATGAAGGTTAATGTGTTTATGTTTATAACACATCAATGTAAAGACAATGAATTAGGGCTTATTGTAAAAACACGATAAGCCACAATCACAAAATATGGAGTTATTTAATTTTAAGCTAAAAAAAGGATATGTTCAATCAACTTTTATTAAAAATAAGGTAATTTTCTAGAAACCTGCGGACACCGATTTTAACGAAATTTGGTATAAGGGTTTTTTTGGGGCGCTGATCGCGAATCTGAAAGATTTTTTCGGCGGAAACGTTTTGTTCTCGAGATATTCATCATCAAAGTTCAAATTTTGAACTAAGCTTATTTTCACTATATCCTCCTTCTTTTGCACTCAATTCTTGACTTAAAGCTAAAGTGTCACAAAATATTTGATTTTTACCCTTTAAAACACCGTTTTTCTACGTTTTTACATTATTTTTGCATTAAATTGCGTAGCTTTTCTTTAAATAATGTCAATACCATACGTGCACATGAGGACTTCATGGCACACTGGGATTGCAAATGATTCAAAGAATAGCTATGCAATTTAATACAAAAATAATGTAAAATACGTAGAAAACGAGGTTTTAAAAGGTGAAAATCTAATATTGTCTGCCACTTTAGCTTCAAATCAAGAAGTCTGATGATGAATATCCGAAACTAATCCAAAGAACAAAAAGTTTCCGCCAAAAATTCTTTCAGATTCGTGATCAGCGCCCCAACACACCACCGTACACCAAATTTCGTCGAAATCGGAGTTGCCGCAGGTTTCTAGAAAATTCAACTTCAAAAATAAACTTGAATACCTTTTAAAAGAGTTAATAAACTTCAAGGAAAAACCTAAACCTTTTTATTGTCGCTTATTATATTAATAATTAAATAAATTAGAGAATAAAACAGATTTCTTTGGCTTGGTGGCTTATCATGTTTTTACAAAAGCCCTTATTTATTTATTTATGTATTCATAAATTCACAAACTCTACATTTATAAATTTACAAAAAAAAAAAACCCGCTCAACAGAGAATCAATTACAGAGCAGGTACAATTTTTATACATAAATATAATAAACTTGATTGTGACTTACGTTACTGCCAAAGTTTTAAATTGGGCCGCTAAATCAGTAAACAGTCCAATAAGACTTTTTGTAGATATATCTGGATGTATTTCAATTAGGGCAATTATTAATTTTCTAACAAATGACTGGGAAGCTCCATCTCTGTATCGGTGCAAAGTTAAGGGTATTACCCTACATATTCCTTTCGCAATACTTTCAGTGATACCTAAATAATTTTATGTAAGAAAAATTAGAAAAGAATATTATTCTTTTAACTAAAACTTACCGGGATTCGGCAAAACACATATAACGTTATTTATTACTTGTTTTCGTTCCTTTAAGCTGGATGTTTGAATCTTTATGTTTAAGTCTTTCAAGGCATTTGTAAGCTACAAAAATAAACAGAATAATTAACTCTTATAAAATGGAAAAATGTGTTTTTTACCTCTGTATCTGCCATCGTAAACTCAAATCAAAACCTACAAAACGTGAAGAGAAAAGATCTGACAGCTGAGCTGACATGTGAAGAGACAAGTGTCGTGCGTTTTTATTAGGAATATGCAATGTTGGATCGATCGATGATCTACGATTGGTCACAAAATGGAAACCCCAATGTTATTTAGAAAAAAAAATATGGAATTTATTTACAAACCGGACGCAACACCGATTTTAAAGTAATAATTTGGTATACGGGGGTTTTTGGGGCGCCGATTACAAATCTGAAAGAATTTTCAGTCTGACCCGTTTCGTTCTGGTTAGGTCGGGTTAGATCTGGTTAGTTCTGGTTAGTTAGTTAGAGATATTCATCATCAGAGTTGATAACCATAACTACCCTGAAATCACTATTTCGCCCCTTCTTTTTCACTCAATTCTTAATTAAAAGCTAAATTAGTACTCAATATTTCATTTGCACCTCTAAAAACCCCATTTTTCAATTTAACTTTCCCGTTTTTTCCATAAAATTGCAAAGCTTTACTTTTAATCATTTCGAACGCAGTAGCCTTGGCGCCATCAAAAGTAATAAATTTTTAATTTTTTTTTCCGGAACTGTCACGGATCTGTCACTTTGTCAACAACTGGACCCTAACTTTGGCACTGTTGACACAGTACCAATCGTAGATGGGAGGTTGGGTACCAATGATATTTGGGCAACTAAATAACCATATAATTACTAATGCTTCTGTCTATAGGTAAAGAGCTGTATTGTCGCGATAGTGTATTTCGAGATCTGAAGTGATTTTTAATTCTTTTTTCTTACTATATGACGTGTGTAAATGCCAATGGCGTAATAACA
The DNA here is from genome assembly GCA_014170235.1 of Listronotus bonariensis. Lineage (NCBI taxonomy): Eukaryota > Metazoa > Arthropoda > Insecta > Coleoptera > Curculionidae > Listronotus > Listronotus bonariensis. The sequence goes on from JACEGR010001521.1 coordinate 155,662, forward strand.
TCAATAAAATATTTCATTACATGTCATTTCATTTCAAAGCGCACATGGTACACGTTTGTCAATGGTTACTAATAGCACATGGTTGCGACGGAGTGAAAGAGCTGACAGAAAATGGGTATATATCTGGATTTTTGGTCCCCCTAAATTGCTGCTAGCTGCTAGTTGCGCCATTGTTTGACCATCTTTGATGCCAATAAAAAGTAAAGCAAGCAAGCATTGACCCTTCACTTCCCAGTATCGATTTGCCTAAACATCTCTATTGAAAAAAGTTGACGTACTGAATATTTGAGGTTATGTTATATAACATAAACATAACCAAAACTTACGTTATCCATAGTTAGACGGTAAATATAACATTTATGAACATAAATCTAAAAATGTTTAAAAAATTGCCCGAAAAGGAGTCAAATATGGTTTTTTACCTTTTATTAATGAATACATAGGAGCTGACAAATTAGAAAAAGTTACAAAGACTGAACAAACAGCAGATCGTAGCGTTGCATACCATGAAACTGGCTGGGAAAGAATTAAGCGAATGTTTCAAATTGAGTAAGTTAACTGATAGACATAACCAAGTCCATAATGATGAACAAATATTTTAATTTAATGTTAACTTGTATTTATTTCTGTTCGTAACTAGTTCGTCCCATATCATTTATAACATCATTTGTGAAACATGTAAAGCTATTTACGCCTTGCACACACAGACTGTCCTGACATTGCTAACTTTTCAGTTAGTCAAATGTGTCGTTCAAATTCATAAATATTAAAATCTGTCAAAAATCAACATGCATCGCATACATTAGGGTGGGTCAAAATATGATTTTTTTTTCATTTTGTACTCTAAAAATTGGTTCGTAGACACCTCAAAAAAATTATCTCCAAGTATGAGCTCTTAATTTTAATAGGAATGTCCCACAACATTTAGTTTTATATTTTTTCCTGGTAATTTTCTAGAAACCTGCGGCAACTCCGATTTTAACGAAATTTGGTATATGGGGGTTTGGGGCGCTGATCACGAATCTGAAATATTTTTTTGGCGGAAACGTTTTGTTCTCGAGATATTCATCATCAAAATTCAAATTTGAACTAAGCTTATTTTCACTATATTCCCCTTCTTTTTGCACACAATTCTTGATTTAAAGTTAAAGTGTCACAAAATATTTGATTTTCACCTTTTAAAACCTCGTTTTTCTACGTTTTTTACATTATTTTTGCATTAAATTGCGTGGTTTTTTTTTGATAATGCGGCAACCATACATACACATAGGGCTTCATGGCACACTGGGATTGAAATGATTCAAAGTATAGTTATGCAAAAATAATGTAAAATACGTAAAAAACGGGGTTTTAAAAGGTGAAAATCAAATATTGTGTGCCACTTTAGCTTTAAATTAAGAATTATGTGCAAAAAGAAGGGGAAATATTGTAAAAATAGGACTAATTTAAATTTCGAGTCTGATGATGGATCTCTCAAGAACGAAACGTTTCAGCCAAAAAATTCTTTCAGATTCGTGATCAGCGCCCCAAAAACCCCGTATACCAAATTTCGTCAAAATCGGAGTTGCCGCAGGTTTCTAGAAAATTACCGAAGTATTAAATGGCTTTTTAATTGAAAATTCAAACTGTACAGTCTGACATAACTATGTACATACATTTTGGAAATTCTTAAGGACAAGTTGGGCTAGTGTCCTCAAAGAATTTCCAAAAGGTGTATCTTTAAGGAAATAATGGTCCTACTAAGAAGAGATTTTTAATGTCATGACATAAATAACATCAAAGAGAAAAATATACTTAAATTTTTATAAGTTTGTTATGTTAGAGTCATTAAATACCTAAATGGCCTTTAGCTCAGTATTAGCTTTGTTCGCGGGTCTAGTAATGAACCGATTCTGAACCAGAATCGAACTAGTTTAGAATTGTTTTAAAGCGCACGTCTAGTTATTTATTAGTTCAGAATTTTTATTTACCGCGAACGATTTTCTATACAGCTGAGGATGTATTCTAACCTAGCCTTTTGGTTAGGATTTTTCATGGTTAAATTGGATACTACATAAAAAAATAAATTCAAACAAAAAGGTAAATTGTTATACTGTCGAAAGCCACTCGAGGTCTCTCGGCGGAAGACGATGGATTCCCTGCCTCCTCTCGTTTTTAACATAAGTAAGTATGTGTATTTAACTAAAGATAAAATTCAAACAACAAGAAATGGTAAAATCTTGTAATATTGTGTATATTTTTTAATTAAATCTTTATTTATTTTATTGCATACATACATTCATACGGAATACAATTAAAAATCCTTTGTTTATATACGCTTAGAATCACTAAATATAAAAAAATATTCATCAGGTATATTAACCCGCATAAAAAGTGGCAGAAACAAATAAACTGTAATACAACCGTTTATTTCTGTACCACAAAAACAGAAAACAGCTGACCATGTGGACAATGCGCATGAAATTCCGAACTGAACTTTTAGTTCCAACAAAAATCCCAGGACTGCTAATCAGGTTACGAATGACATAATATACACTTCTCAGGGTACTGACACTTAGATAGTTTGTCAGCACTCGCATCGAGTAACAGACAGAATTTAATTTTTGACATACATTGCTAACATGATAATTCCAGCTAAGATTTTGATCAAGACAAATACCCAGAAACTTTGCACTTTTTTCTAGTTCTATTTCCCGCGAGCCCAGAACTACTGTCTCTGGAAACTCGGAGTCCCTCTACTGGGTCCTGAAACAAATGTAATTTGTTTTCTGATTATTCAATATGAGGCCATTCTTAGAAAACCAACTCTGCGCTCTTTCCAGACAGGTGTCTGATGATTCTAGAAGATCATTGAATAATTTTTCTTTTAATAAGATGTTGGTATCGTCCGCATAATTAACAAGTTGTTGCCCTGCTTGTACCACTTCCTCTGCTATATCATTGATGTAGAAAACAAAAAGTATCGGACCCATTACGCTACCCTGTGGAATGCCCAATGAAATAAGGCCTTCTTTTGAAAAAAACCTTTTATTTTCATCATCTATAATTACCTTTTGTTTTCGTTCCGAAAGGTATGACTTGATCCATAAAAGAGCTGTTCCTCTGACTCCATACCGGTGCAGTTTCTCCAAAAGGATGTTGTGATTAAGGCAATCAAAGGCCTTGGACAAGTCTAAAAACATTCCCATAATTGTATCCTTATCTTCCATTCCTGTTATAATATTTTGTATAAAATCATATACTGCAGTTTCAATTGATTTTCTATTAAGATACCCGTGCTGTGTGTTACTTAATAATTTGTATTTATAAAAAAAATTAAAAGTCTTTTAGCCATAGCTATTTCAAATATTTTGGAAAAACTGATATCAAACTTATAGGTCGATAGTTTTGTAGTAAAGATTGGTCTCCTTTCTTATAAATTGGCTTTACTAAGGCTAGTTTAAGATTTTTAGGAAAAACACCAGATTTAAATGAATTATTTATTATATGACATAGAGGCTCTGCTAATTCATATGCACATTTTTTTACTCAGATTATTCGGTATTTCATCAAATCCCGAACTTGACTTGTTTTTTAATTTAGAAATGATTTCAATTATCTCAACAATCGTTAATGGTGTGACAAACATGGTGTTATTATTTTTAGGAAAATTGCATGAAAACTGCGCCTGAGGCAAGGTTTTTACCAATTCCGCTGCCGCATTAAGAATGAAATCATTAAAACTGTTAGCTGTTTGTTCTGGGTTCCCCTTTAGCATAAGATTTTGCTTTGTGTTGCCCCTCCCTGTAATTTCGCCAACTACTCTCCACATGCTCTTTGACTTATTGTCACTATTAATGATTTCTCGTTCATATAGGTTCTTACGGGACTCAATAAGTAATTTATTGTATCTCTGCCTACACAGACGATATGTTTCAATATACCCGTTGTCAGATCTACTAAGAACTAACAACAAGTCTAACTCGTTTTTACATGCATCCAATTCTGGGTTGCTAAAAGTGGGTCTTTTTGACTTTGTATTGATAGAGACATATGGAAAACAGTTGTTGAAAACAGGGATAAGAATATTCATAAAATGTTCCCATTGAGTATCAATATCAGTTTCACTTACATTAAAAAGGCTGTTCCAGTTTTGTTCAGCAAGCATTTTCTTAAATTTTTCTTTATTTTGGGAACTAAAAACTCTCCTTCTTACCTTATTAGTAGACCCAGTATCGGAAGCAACTTCGAAATGAATTACTTGACCCGTATGATCAGATATATGGGTGTCTATTATTTCTGACCTGTACGCTTGTACATTTGTAAAAATGTTATCAATGCAGGTTTTGGTTGTGCTGCATATTCGTGTATATTCTAAAATCGACGGATTTAAGTTAAAAGAACTAAGCAAAGACAAAAACTCACTGCACTTAGCATCCCTATTTCTAATATCTATATTAAAATCACCAGCCAAAAATATTAAACAACCCTCATTTAGAATACTAGAGAGAACATTTTCAACCTTATTTAAAAACCCATTCACATCAGCTGATGGTGCACGATAAATGCTGATAATTATTGCTCGTTGTTTATTTAGTTCCACCTCGATACTTGCGCATTCACACACCCCAGTTTCAGATATACATGTAATGTCTTTTCTTTCTTTCCATTTCACTTCACTCTTAACATAGATGGCCGTACCTCCATGTGTTCCATTTGGTCTGCAGTATGCCGATGCAAGATTAAAACCCCTTACATTGTATGCTGGCAGCTGGTCCTTAGATTTCCAATGTTCACTAATACATAATGCAATACACTGCTTGTAATCACATACAAATTTCCCAATCTGGTCAATAGAGTTTCCGATAGACTGGACATTATGATGTAGTATGCTCAGCGTTAGGTTTGGCTTAAGTTCTTGTTTGTTTGTTTTTATTTCCATAAAAATTATATTTTTGTTTTTCAAAGTTACCTCTAAGTGATTCTTTTTATTGTAGAATAGTCCCAGAATCGGTTCAGAATCGAACCAGCGAACAAAGCTATTAAGCCCGTTTTGCCTTAAGTGAAACAGGATTCAGTTTAGGATGTTTGTCATTTTAGTATACCGGTATGAAAACCAAATCTTCGATCATAGGAAATCATGCATTGAATCGCTTCCACCAATTTGCTATGTACTCTCTTCTCAAATTCACCGCTGCACCGCATATTCGCTTACACCGCTTCCGTCTATTGTCGGACGGCGACGCGATCCCACCTCAAATATTTCCTATGCTTTTAATGCCCTATGGTCGGCTAGTTGGTTTTCACACCTGTATGTTTGTGTCGGTTATTTATTGATTTGTTCATTTTAAATCAAGGATTTTTTTTTCTTTAATTTAAAGTGAATTTGGAAATATATTCTTATGAAGCCAACTCAATATTACAAACAAGTGTTATGTAGTCTATTTGTTGGTGGTTTATATGGGGGAGTAATGCATAGTAAAGGAGCATATATGAACTTTATGAGAAACCATGAAGCAACAACTTTTCAAACTCATTTGGAGGCAAAGGTTTGTATAAAATATATGAGTGTGCATTGCACAAATTTTTGTATTCTAAAACCCTGTCCAGTTACGATATGTAAACCTTAAACCATAATCAACATGTGATATTGTGTGTGTAGCTATTGGTTGAGGTGATTCTACCGGATACCACAAGAGTCAAATGAGTGCTTAAGGTAATTCGACTACTGTGGCATTTACATTTGGCAATCCTGCGTAAAAACAGTGAGAAATTATACGCAAAAATCTACTTCGCACAAGCATTTTCAAAACAAGTTATAGGTTTTAAACTGTTATGTTTATTTACTAATAAAATCTCTAAACCAATCCCTTAACAAGGTCAAGTAGCACATTAATTTAAGGATCAGCATGGAAAGTTTCTGTCACCTAACCTGTCAAAACTAACGTAAATACGGGATACATCGGATTATGGCTCGCCGAATTCGTTCACTGAAAACACTTGGAAAAAAAAAAAACATGTTTTCTAATTATTTGCGGATATTTATTATCACTCATTTGATCTTGTAAACCGAAAACGTATTGGACTGGCATCAACTTTATGTTCCCATATCCTCTTGTTATTCAATCTGTTCGTGAACGCGATATTTGCAATGAGCTGCGCCATTCTATGGTGTGTCTTTTCACGGATGATTTAAAAATGTGCAGAAGGATTGAGTGTCAGAGGGATGCATTGATGCTTCAGAGAGACTTGGATGCTCTATGGGAATGGTCACTGAACAACAATCTTCTACTTAACATTGGGAAATGTAATTATATCAGTTTTTTAACAAAAATTAAAGATCTAGGTGTTTGATTTGCAGAAAATCTTAGCTTTGCGGAGCACATTAATAAGGTTAGTCTTAGAGGTATGAAAATGCTTGGTTTTGTACATAGAAGCCGCTCTGAATTCTCACTTGCCACCGCCAGACTTTTTGTACTGCTCCTTGGTTAGGCCAATTTTGGAATATTCTACTGTGGTATGGTCACCACAGTATGCTGTTCATTCTGATATGCTGGAGAGTGGTCCAGAACAAATTCTTCTTTATGCGGTTTGCCGCATACAAGTCTCGAAGTAAGGATGGAGAATTACCACCGCTCTGATTTACTGAGAAAGCTAAGACTATACACTTTACAGCATAGACGTCAAGTTTATGATCTCTGTTTTGTGTCTAAGCTATCTAATGGTCCTTTGACTGTCCCGACCTTCATCACTTGTTCAACTTAATGTCCCCTCTCGTAATCTTCGGAATTTTAATTTATACCATCCGCCCCTCATATCACAAACTATGGAATGCACTCACCGATGGATAGAGCTCTCGTGCTGAACACTTTGGTAATTGTGAGTGGATGTTTTTAACAGCACATTGTCTCAATTTAAATCTAAGATCAATCATATGGTTCCTTAATAAATTAGTACTTTTGACTTGTAGGTGTGACCCCTTTATGATTTGTATATAAAACATTTTTAATCTGCCTCATATGTACCCGTTATTTCTTAGTTATCTAATTCTAGCTTAATTTAATTTTGTAGTTATTTTTTTCAATAGTTGTAATAGTCATTGTAAAAATGGGGAATCCCGTATACTTGAGACACAAATAAATAAATAAAAAATATATTCGACCTCCGCAGGCAGCAGGTTCAGGGAAACTCGAGGATAAAAGTACGAAAAAAGTGGAAAGTTCAGCCTGTCCAGTTGTACCGTATAGGGATGCATACGCGCGGAACCACGAGTTTCTGTTGGGAACCGTGAGTGGAGGAACTATACTGGACAATTCTTCAGAGCAGAAGCCATGGAAGTACCTATAAAAAGCGATAAATCCCACAGCCCGACGATGGGCAAGAGAGGGAAGCCTTTCTGTAAGTGAAGGATCATTAATGAGACGAATAGCTCTTCTTTGAATAGAATCTCAAGAATGCTTAGGGTTGTGGGGACGCCATGCCCCAGATATGAGAACAATATTCCAAGGGAGGTCGGATTTGGGACACATATAAAGTGTATAAATTAGAAGGGAAAAATACTTTTGGCTCGAAAGAGAAATCCAAGCTTTTTTGAAGCTGCCGTGGCTATAGATACAATGTGTTTATGCCAGTTAAGGTTACTTTCAAATGTGACGCCCACAAGATTGAAGAGTGTCTTTGCTCTGTAAAACTTGGCCGCTCATAAGTAGAGAATGAGTATTTGATGACTCTTTTCGCGACAAGGAACATGATTGTGTTTTGGATGCATTAAAATGGACGAGATTTTTGGCGCCCCAATCCAATATTAAATTAAGTAAAACATTTAAGGGAGGTGATTCCTCATTGAAAAATATGAAAAAAGTTCCTATAAACATGGGTCCGAAAATGCATACTTTCCAAGATACAGGGTGTTAAACTTTTTAAATAAAACAGGTTTTTTGTAATTATCTTGAATAATTCTGTAACCGATTTTCTTGAAATTTTTCAGTGTTATTTCTAGTAATATGGGCCAAAGTTAGGCATATTTAAATTAAAATTAAAACCAGTGGCGTCTCACGGGACATCTTATCGAAAATAATTGCCTTAAAAAAAAAAATGTACGCCACCGACTCTTTTGTAACTATTTTATTTTTTTTTTTTAGAATAAGCAGCTGGAAAACAACAACTTTTTATCTCTGAAAGTTTTTGCTGTATCTTGCTTCGTTTTCAGGAAAAAAAATAAAAACCACTTCGTTGACCATGTTTCTGGGAAGGGACAGGAATTTTTGGAATTTTGACGATTTACTGAGCAAAAACAATTAAAGATAGAGCAAAATAAATCTTACTTTCCTATCTTAACTCTTCTTTAAGGACTATCTACTGAAACATTTCAAGAAAGTCGGTTACAGGCTATTCAAGCCAGATTACAAGAAGCCGAATGTTGAACCTAAATGTGGGACACCCTGTATCTTTGGAAAGTATGCAGCTTTCGGACCATGAGTTGTATAGGGAACTTTTTTCAGATGCTCAATCGAGGAATCACGCTCCTTAGAATGTTTTTACACTTATTTA